>JALDNG010000222.1:0-57500 GCA_024349245.1 Neodontobutis hainanensis
AAAATGCAAAACCTTTCTAAGGAATAATAGTTCCTTTTTATTTCAAGATGCACTCGATACGATTCGAATGTGCAAGACGTGGGCAAAAACTTGGGAGGATTTTATTCCTTGAACTCGGAAAATAAGAGCTCAGATGTATACGTCCGCCTCCAGCTAAAGCTCTCAGTGCAACAAAAGGAGGGTGAGCTACTGCCACAGTGACAGCCCCACACACACCTGAAGCCTCAGAAACACCAGTGTTCGTGTTGCATCGTGTTGCTCCTGCTGCTCTGACTATTGGCTGTGAAAATGTCACGTAACAATGTGATTACAAGTCTTTATATGTTGGCTCTTGCATCTAAACTGATCAAATAAAAAGGTGTGAAGTCATACAGAGCCTGCCGTTTTGCTGCCAGTCGAAAAGGATGTAAATATTTTATAGGGTTTCTAATGAAGCTGGTTTCGGCTTCTGTCGGGTCATTAATAAGTCATGGACAGGACAGACAGAGCGGAGACAAAGGTAACAGGGAATCAGTTTTTAGATGTTTTCACTTGTGGTAAATAGATACATTTTTTAATGACAGAGAGCTCCACAGACTGGCAGCATAAAAAGTAAATGATGCTTTGTACATCTGGGTCACGCCAGAAATGTCATCAGTTTAAAAACTAGCTAAAATGTTTGTTATAGAGTAGACCAAGGTTGGGCAATCATTTTTTCCCAAGGGCCACGTTAGAACCTGGGACTCTTGTGGAGGGTCAGGCCAACACGGGTACTTATGCATAAATTCATGATAAAATGTGCCCCCTACTAAGTATTATCATATATGCTGTGTTTAATTATTCATAAAATATTAGTAAATGCTTGGCGGGCCAGATTAAACAGCCCAACGGGCCGCATGTGGCCCCTGGGCCTTAGTTTGAATACACCCCTGGAGTAGACCATAGGCATTCCATTAAAATGCAAAAAGGAATGATAGTATGCAGCCTTTAAAGCTTATTTAGAAAATAAGGATTGTCAATGAAGTATCAGTTGAGGTATTATTGTGGAAACCTGAAATAAAATACTTTGACTGTGTTTTATTTATTTTTTTAGGAACTGTACATGTATCTTACCTAATCTGTTTAATATACTTTATCGTTGTAAGTGACATGAAATCATTATGTTAGTGTTTATAGGCAGTATGTTGCATTTACAATGTGGCAGAGAATGTATCTGTAACACACTGTCCCCTGTATTTTATGAATTAAGTCCTTTGTTTGCATTATGTTTTTGTGTGTGTAGTCCTCAGCCATTAACGGCTCATTATGGAGAGGAAAACAAAGACAAAACAATATGACATCCTATTCAAAACGTGAGAGCAAACATTGGGCTTTATGAACTGATAAGCACAAACAGAGAGGATGCTAAATGGAGACAGGTTTGTTTGCTGACATTAAGTTAAGTGGAAAATCATGAATAAACTCAAATTTACGGTAAGCTTTAGTTGCCATGGGACATTATAAAAGTCATTACACTTTGAGTCAATCCAATGTTAAAACTGAATGCAAATACACTCTACATTAAAGTAATTCAAGCAATTACTGGTATGTCAATTTTTGGTAAATAATGCTAGATATTTAAATTTGAATGCCTGATATTATTCCTCGGTTTTGGGGTATTTACTGTTGCTATTTGACAGTCTTTCAGCTGAAATACTGCAGACTTTTTACCTGTGTAAGTAACTGCTGTGTTGTCTTTTTGCAAGCTTAAAAATATAAAATGCATACTATAAACAAAGACTAGAAGTGGTGGTTGCTCGATGTGGATTTTGGACAAAAAGCAAGGCATGACACTGTGATAGATGTACTTCTCAAGTCCCTAACCATGCTCTCTGTGTGTTTTATGTGTGTTTTTGGCCTTGACACAGTTGCACAACTAAACCGCCATAGCAGCTGCTGTGTCACAGTGTTTACTGCCCCGGGGTGTGTTACCTAGCCCGGGCAGATTCCACCTGTACACATCAGCTCAATACCATGGGAAAACACACAACTGGAACACACATCCTCGCCGCTTAATCTAGAACAGTCTGGCTCTGATGTTGTGTTTCTGCGTTTAACTTGTAAATATTAATAAGGGCTGTTCAGACTGGGAGCAGGTTTACCTCAGACTCAAGAGAAGGGTGGCACTGCTCTTCTCAAAGGCTTCATTCTTCTTGAGAGAGGCTGGTTTGTTTCCCGAAGGCAGCCCAGCAGGGAGGACAGCACTGCAAACATGGTAAGATCTGTCTGTAATGATGCCCTACTGCTTTAAAAACTGGAATGAGCTGGGGCTTCTAGGCTTTTTTGCTGATTAATTATTCTGTTTGAGGTGCTGCAAACACTTCATAGTCACTGCAAAGAAACGCACGAGGACTGTGTGGGCTGTAAAGTGGAGGCTTTCAGGTTACATTAGTGCTGTTTTGGGGAGACCTTTACTATAATCTGGATACAGGCAACTTTTGAACATGATGGTGAAGTTTTTAAAGATTAATTACCTGTAATAATGCGTAGGTTAGAGCACCGTTAAGTATGGTCACACCAAAGAGTGGTTTTAAACCAACTCCCGCGCCTGGGGGCAAAGTGGTTAGCGTGCGTAAAAAGTGAAAAGAGCTTAATCTAAAGCAAGATCTCGGGTTTGATCGTGTCAAAACAGACATTCAAACGCATGTGGACAGTTGCAGAGAAAGGGTTAAGCTCTTGAAAACAACTGGAAACAGTGAGCAGAGAAAATGACGGGCTGGCGTTAGGAAACTTCAAAAAGCGAACTGTGCAGAGAGAAGTCTGAAAGCCACAGAGCGCGGCGTGACGCGTCATTTCCCTCTGGATTTCCCTCTGTTGGTTTGGACACGGCCTCCTGCTGCCTTCAGGCGAACGCAGGGAATGTAGGGATTTGGGGTTTCACTAAACTACAATGCACATAGGGGCAACACGAAGATGGCGGATTTCTAAAGAACGCCATAAACCTGAATTTAATTGAATTCAAGTTAAATTAAATAGTCATTACTTTTTGGAAATTACACAAAATATTCAGATGCAAACTGACAAACTTAGTTCCTCAGTAAGTTTCATTCACTTCTGTTATGTGCAACTTCTAAATGGTACTTTGGACTTGTTATTCGGCCCGTGTGAGAATTTAAATTAACCTAATTTCCAGTCATTATAAAAATATGTATTGGCAATGTCGACAAGGAAATGACAGGCAAAGTTTTGTAATTGCTGCAAGACAGAAAAGGAGGAGAGGCTTTACTCGGGAAAATATTTGTAATGCTTTAAGTATTAATCAGAGATGTATAAAGTACAATAGAAAATTGAAGGGTGGGAGCAAAGAGCCTTATGTAACCTTTGCATTAGTTTAGGTCAACACTAGAACACTAGGGGGAGTAGTTCCTATAAAGAGCCCCACAGCTTCCATTTAAGGCACGTGCTGCTAATCACCAGGTTGTGATTAATTGATCACCAGCAAAGTATGCAGCTTCAAACTGTGGTTCCCACGGCACTTAGTCCGGGTTTAAACGTGGGGTCAGTCGTTGTTTAAGACATTCAAGTGCAGTAGGGGAGAGCGGGGCAGTTGCATGGGGCATATAAGATTTAAGCTACGGCAACAATATTTATTCAGCCCATGTTTAGCTGATCTTCGTTCAAGTTTTTTCAACGTCAGAATTTTTGTTATACTGTGTTTTCTTAGTAACTAGTATGTGTCAAATCTAAGGAGTTAGGTTGACACAACTAGTTTTATTACGGCTGTCCATAAAGCTTCCAATTTTATACATTAATAAAGAACATATTTTATTAGGCATGTTTATCCTCTCTGTGCTCAGTTTGCCCTCTCTGTGCTCAGTTTGAACTCTCTGTGCTCAGTTTGAACTCTCTGTGCTCAGTTTGAACTCTCTGTGCTCAGTTTGCCCTTTGATCAGTTTGACCTTTCTGTGCTCAGTTTGCCCTCTCTGTGCTCAGTTTGAACTCTCTGTGCTCAGTTTGCCCTTTGATCAGTTTGACCTTTCTGTGCTCAGTTTGCCCTCTCTGTGCTCAGTTTGCCCTTTGATCAGTTTGACCTTTCTGTACTCAGTTTGTGCTCTCTGTGCTCAGTTTGTCCTTGGATCAGTTTGTCATCTCTGGGCACTTGTAGTATTGAATTAATAAAATGAGTATGAAAATAATACAAATAATACAAATAAACCACTTTATATGGGTTCTACAGTTCTCACAATTAATATTTTTTTCAAAACACAAATGCAGAGCGATTTTTTTAATGTCATTATGGAGTTTTAAAAAATTGCATTTGCAACTAAGTCCAGATGCCTTTGTTTTAACCTTTTTGTCCTGATGACCTGGATGACTGAAAACCTTCACGGACACATTTGTTACTTTTTTCTTGAAAATGTGTTTTTTCAGCCTTTTTCCTCAGCATAGTCTAATTTAACTATTGACTTACTTGTCTGTCCACAAAAAAAACAAAATAAAATTCTTAATAACATTTGTATTAAAGAATTTAAATTAACTTTACAACCTTCTCTGGGCCAAGCATACAGCGATATACAGCGATATACAGCGATATTCAGCGATATACCTCCGACCACCAGAGAAACCCAATGGAGCCCAGTCTCTACTACATGACAACTATGGGGCGGGATGTGAATTTTTGATTAATTCTTCTGTTTGACTCTTCAGTAAAAGCCGAAAAGCCTGGATGTAATTTTATTGCCCTGTAGTAAGGACAATATGGGTAAATGAAAATGAGAAAATGCAAGTGTTGCAGTTGTGCTCGCTCTCTCCTACTGTTGGTAGTAGCCTACTGTAGTTATTTGGATGGTGTTTTGAATCCATTTTTATGAGATCCTCCATGACACAGAAAAACTCATGAAACCCTTACAAAAGGTTAAATAATATGTTTAAGTAAAATGTGTAGAAGTCTGATTGAGGTGAATACAAAGCTTTTTTTTTTTTTGGTTCTGAGTGAAATAAGTACCATATTATTGGCCCATTCACGTGAAAAATGTTTTAAGTTATTAGAATTCCAAAGAAAGCTACACACGTTGCTAAAAAATACCGCGTACAGATGTATTTTTGTAAGAATGTCCCCCGTTGACTTTGTAAAAGGACCTCCCTTTTACAGGTTTTACGAGTGGCGCTTGAACGCATCATTGTGCTGCTGCGTGGTGCGCGCTCGGAGCTGGAGGGGGTTGAACTTCTACACTCATAATATTTCCAGTCTGAGTCAAAAGTAGCGTCCACATGTGGCTCTGGATGATCTAGTGTAACCACCACAGCCAGCGCTAACCCAACTCTGGATTTATGCATCTCAACTTCAACCTGCTGCTGGATTATTAACTTAAACTGAAACTAATCTTAAATTACAGAGGGTGAGTTCATTTTAGCGCTAAAATTCTGTTCCAAAGTAAAATTTTCTTTAAAGCAGAATTTCTTTTTAAACTTCCATTACATTTTTCTGCTTTATCTAGCTTCTTTTCCAGTAGAATGACTTTTGTTTTTTTTTCCTATGCTCTGTAGGGTTTTTTTGCTCTAAACCAAAAAAACATGTTCACGTCCTACATAAAGAATCTGAATGATATGGTATTTTCCACGGTAAGCTGACAACTCTCGGAGCTGCATGTCATTGTGGTGCTGAGAGAAAGAGAGCTGCATGGCATGGCCTGGCCGACACTAAAAAAGAAATACAGGTCTATGAACAAACAGAGCCTGCTTGTAAAGCGAGCGTTAACCTGCTGCTGCTCCCTGCCATTGTTCATAGACACAGATAATGTTTGTATTACCACATGGAACTTTCTATTTGACTTGTGCATGAGTCACTCACATACACTGTGGATATAAACTAGATCTGGTTGATATGGACACTTTATTTACCTTTATTTTTGCCCTTATAGTTCACCGAAAAGGTTTGTATTCCTCGGCTATTAAAGCAACTCTATGTAACTTTTCAGATTGTATGAGAAAAGTTATAAATGATGCTGCAAACTCACATGTTTCTCTTCAGTAACTGTGATTTTGTTGTTGTTCTGGCTCAATATTTTGTGGGATTTTAGCAGACTCAGTGACTCAGAGTGAAGGGTGTCTGCTGAGCCTGGAACACTCTTTCTTTTAAAGAGGGATGAGCTGCCTGCTTTCCTCAAACTTCAAAAGTGAATTTAAGGCTGAAGGATTTTCAAAAGGTTACATAGTGTTGCTTTAAAACTATTGAAGTTGTTATTGCATATTTTATTTTTTTTAACTGACAAAGTTTATAATTTACCCTGTGAGATTTATTTATTTTTTTCTGATGAAAGAGTGCATGTCTGTAACTGTTTTTAAGAATTAGAACCTAGGGGTGGTTAGTAGGAATATGTACTTTTCCATTAAAAACATAGATAAAATCTGTCAAATATGTAGCCTCAAGGCTGTGGTTTACAAACACTTTTGTAGACAAGATATGGGCAGAAGAGCTGCACAATGTTGGGAAAATGTGTCATAAGTATTTAAAATATTGTGATAACGATATTATCTGTAATATTTGAATTCTCTTTCACAGGAACTAAATTTCACTCTTCAAAATCAGTGTCAAACATTATACTAGGAATTAACCAGTACTAAACCAGGATTAAACAGGACTAAACCAGGTTTAAACAGGTCTAAACCAGGATTAAAGAGGAATAAACCAGAATTAAACAGGACTAAACCAGGTTTAAACAGGTCTAAACCAGGATTAAAGAGAAATAAACCAGGATTAAACAGGACTAAACCAGGATTAAACAGGACTAAACCAGGTCTAAACAGGTTTTAACCAAGATTAAACAGGAATAAACAAGGAATAAACCAGGATTAAACAGGACTAAACCAGGAGTAAACAGGACTAAACCAGGTTTAAACAGGTCTAAACCAGGATTAAAGAGGAATAAACCAGGAGTAAACAGGACTAAACCAGGATTAAACAGGTTTTAACCAAGATTAAACAGGAATAAACCAGGATTAAACAGATCTAAACCAGGATTAAACTGGAATAAACCAGGAGTAAACAGGACTAAACCAGGTTTAAACAGGTCTAAACCAGGATTAAAGAGGAATAAACCAGGATTAAACAGGACTAAACCAGGATTAAACAGGACTAAACCAGGTTTAAACAGGTCTAAACCAGGATTAAAGAGGAATAAACCAGGATTAAACAGGACTAAACCAGGATTAAACAGGACTAAACCAGGTTTAAACAGGTCTAAACCAGGATTAAAGAGGAATAACCCAGGATTAAACAGGACTAAACCAGGATTAAACAGGACTAAACCAGGTCTAAACATGTCTAAACCAAGATTAAACAGATCTAAACCAGGATTAAACAGGACTAAACCAGGATTAAACAGGACTAAACCAGGTCTAAACAGGTTTTAACCAAGATTAAACAGGAATAAACCAGGAATAAACCAGGAGTAAACAGGACTAAACCAGGTTTAAACAGGTTTTAACCAAGATTAAACAGGAATAAACCAGGAATAAACCAGGAGTAAACAGGACTAAACCAGGTTTAAATAGGTTTTAACCAAGATTAAACAGGAATAAACCAGGATTAAACAGGTCTAAACCAGGATTAAACAGGAATAAACCAGGATTAAACTGGAATAAACCAGGATTAAACAGGAATAAACCAGGATTAAACTGGAATAAACCAGGATTAAATAGGAATAAACCAGGATTAAACAGGAATAAACCAGGATTAAACAGGAATAAACCAGGATTAAACAGGAATAAACCAGGATTAAATAGGAATAAACCAGGATTAAACAGGAATAAACCAGGATTAAACAGGAATAAACCAGGATTAAACAGGTCTAAACCAAGAAAAAAGATGTATTTCATAGTATAATTGTGATAAAAGTAAATCTTTTCAAAACAAATATTGAGATTGATAATATCACAGACACATTATCAGTATTCCAAGGATCTGCAGTATTATTAAAGTTTTCCATGGGACGTGTTCAAATTAAATTTCCAGAGAAGCACTAGGGGATTTGAATTCAATTGAGCTTGTAAACCAAGTTATAAAGCATAGTTATTAAATTTGATCTGCTCTGCCTGATAAAGACTTTGCTGAGTGCAGGCTTTGACTGCTCTACCTGCCTCTTTACTCTCCTTTAAAGAAAAATGGAAAGAAACCTAACACTTGTCTTTTTTAATTCATTACTTCTCATACTTTTATAAAAATGTGTGATACTGACAGCAGCTTTGTTAAATTAGTCACATAAAGGGCATAAATGACATAAATGTTGTTGTTATTTAGTATCTGCAGTCATTTAAGTGAGTCATTTGTCTGTTTGCTTCAGTCGGAGAGTCCAGACGAGCAGCAGAACACTGGTGTCCTGGGCCGCATCGGGAGCTGGCTTTCACCATGGAAGACAAGGAGTCCCGGAAGCTCCTCTGAAAATGCCTCCCCGACTGGTCCCGACTCGGCAGGAGGAGCGGACGGACAAGGAGCTGTGAGAGAAGAGGAGAACCCCAGTCGAGTTTTGACTACAGACGTTTTCTTCAGTGAAGAAGAGGACGCCTGGCAGTCTGGCCACAGAGACGAGAGCCGCGCAGAGCCTCCTCGAGTGGGAGGTCCGAGGTGGGAGGAGTTACCAGAGGAGGAGCAGGGTGAGGTCTGGGAGGAGGCTAGTAACACTTTTCAGAGCGGGAATCCTGCCTCGGAAAAGAATGCCAGTCGTCTGACACATCTTTTCAAGCCAGAAGTGCAGAGGCAGTCTGAGAAAACACACACCCAAGAAAAACAAGCACAGACAGGCAAACGGCTGCACGTGTATCTGGAAGAAACTAGTGTTACGGGAACAGCTGGACAGCAAATAATCTGCACTAAAACCAAGAAAAGTTTACATGTTCTCCCCAAATTGAAATTGTCTCAGAGCTTTGACTCAGACAAAGGGCAGAGTTATTCCAGCACCCTTGTAGGAGTGTCGCTAAAGCCACAGAAAGACTCTCAGTCAGACCATAATCCTGAATTAGAGGCAGACGACATGGGGCGTAAAAACCCCAGGCGGAAATACAGGAAAAACTCCCAGGGAGAGGCGGCCTCCCAGGAAAAGACCAATCCCCCGCCTGCCCAAAAGGAAGTCCCTGTATCAGATCAAGACCTGACCATCCCCCAGGGCAAAAGTCCAAAGTCTCATGTAAACTCCACCTCTGAGACTAGCCCCACCCCTCAGGCCTCACCTGGAGGAGGCGAAGCCAAGTCTTCCTGCCCCGAGCTTTTGGACACGAGCCAGGATTCAAACACTGCAGTGGCATGTGCCGTGGATGCAGGAGCAGACATGGAGGACGATCTGTACAAAGTGGAAAGGAAGACCGAGACTCCCGAGTCTAAACGGAGGAGTATGAAGGTTTCGAAAAGCGAGGTGATGTTTTTTACAAAGAACGTGCCGCTTAAAGCCGACCAAAGTTCAAGCAGAGATAAAACAGACTTCAAGGCAACGTTGAGAAGAGATGAATTCAAGGAAGAAACTAAGAGTGATTTGAGGTAAGTTTTATAATTATAACAGCGTGGTTCATTAAAGTATTTTTCAAATTCACAGCAGCATATTCCTTTCAATGCATTATACTCACTGGTATCAGACTCTTGTACTTGTTTAACCTCCTCAGAAGCTGTCATATGAATACTTTATTCACTGCAGTGTTAGTTTCTGTTCCCTGTTTCTGTTGTCTTTAGAAAAACACTTTGGAAATATTGTTGTGTAAATGAATTGTGCTCTGTAAAAGTCATGAGAGACAAAAATTCTAAACATGTCACTGATAAAACAGCCCAATATACTTTGATATAATGTTCTTAGTGCAACCTACAGCCATTTTCAATTACACTTTTCCAATTGTCATTCGTTTTAATGTAACATTTTTGTGTGGGATATTACGGGTGTATCCACTTCAGAGCACAATGCAATGAGTCATAAGACAAAGTACAGCACTATGTCAATGTACAAGCTTGATTTAAATGTTGGTCACTTTTCAATTTCTACACAAAACTCATTCAACTGATCTTTTTACAGATCTTATGAATTAAAGAAACCCGAAGAGAAGCCTAAGCCGGCTACAGGACGGATCACTGCCAAAATCAACCTCTTTGAAAACAGTCAAGTGGGCAGTTCTAAGCAGACTTCCGATACCCCAAGAAGCGCTGATGTTTCCCCGGACAGAAAACCAACCAGGAGGCTAAAATCAGACTTTGATTTGTCAGAGCTGAGGCCGAGATCAGCTGATCGTCAAAAGACGACTCGGTCCAATTCTGCGTCAACCTCAGCGGATCAAGTTATGACGATCAAGGAGAGGGCCAAGAACTTCACTGAGGCGTCTGTGACAACTCAAAAGCCAAGCATTACAAGAATGCCTCTGAAAGGAGCTACATCCAAGTCCCTGGAGATACTGGACATTCAGGGTAAACCAGATGCTAATGAAAAGACAGTGTCACAGATGGTGTTGAAACTTGACGGAGCAGATACTGCAACTCCTGCTGCTGCCGGTTTGAAAAACTCCACTCCAGATGAACAACCAATAGTAATGGAGAAAGCAAAAAAAGAAACTAGTGTTGAACCAGTTGCTCAAGCTAAAGGGGCAAGTGAATCCAGTAGCATTAGTCCACAGTCCAAAGCTCCGTCCAGAACAGGGTCACGCTCGAAAAAAAGGAAAAGCAAAGAACCCATGAGCCCTCTTAGCCCAGACACAGACCTAAAACTAGACTCTTTAGTGTTTAAACAAGAGCTTACTGCTGCAAGTGAACAGCTAAAGTTAAATGACAAAGAGGGCGATGCCTCAGCCGCTGTACCAATCACAGATAAAGCCTCGTCATCTGATAAAGCCCAGGAACGAATATCAGATAAAAGTAGTTCTCTTAGCCTGAACAGTGGAAATAAACAAGACTCTACCACATTTAAGCAAGAGGTCACTAGTTCAAGTGTAAGGCCAAAAGTGAAAGACAAAGTGGATAACGCTTTTGCCAGTGCACAACCTACAAATAAAGTCTCAGCACCTGATAAAGTCGAGGAAAAAGGAGCAAAAAGGACTCTTCTCAGCCGTAATAGTGAAAGTAAACTAGACTTTTCCACAGTTAAGCAAGAAGTGACTATGTCTAGTGGAAAGAAAAAGATGAGTGAGAAAGATGAAAATGTAGTGGCCAGCCCTCCGCTCAGAAAGAGTGTCTCAATGTCTGATGAAAAAACTGGTTCTCTTAGCCCAGCCAGTGAACCATTACCTTGGTTCACAGTTAAACAAAAGGTCGGTAGTTCAAGTGGACAGCTAAAGGTGAATGATGACGAGGATAATGCATCTGCCCCAACACAGTCTACAAAAAGTGTCTCTACTGTTAAAGTCCAAGGTAGGATATCCAAAGAAACTAGTCTTCTTAGCCCAAATAGTGAAAATAAACTAGACACTTCCACTGTTAAAGAAACTGAACAGAAGAAGGTGGATGATAAAGCATCTGATAAAACCCATGAAAGGACACCAGAAAAAGCAAGTCCTCTTAGCATTCAAAGTGAAGATAAACTAGACTTATCCACAGTTAAACGAGAGGTGACAGTGTCAAGTGGAAAGGAGAAGGTGAACAATAAAGAGGACATTGCTCCTGGCACAAATAGAATATCATCGTCTGACAAAGCACATGAACAGACATCAGAGAAAGCAAGCCCTCTTAGCACTAAAAAGGAAAATAAATCGAAAGAATCCACCGTAAAGCAAGAGCTCACTACTTCAAGTGGACATAAAAAGGTGACTGAAAAAGAGGAGAATGCATCTGTTGTCACTCAGCTCACAGATAAAGTAGTATCACCTGACAAAGCCCCAGAAATGACAAATAAAACTCTATTATCTGATACTAAAGAGTCGGGTTTGACCTTAGAAAGGGATGTGGACATACCGGACGGCAAAGGGGAAGGCTTACCACAACCGTCTGTCAGCAACGTTGAAACTGATACTGCTGCCTGTGAGACAAAGGCAGCCATTGTCAAAGGTCCAGTCATTTTACCTCAAAAGGAGCAGGAAAGAGCAGAGACAAACAGTGTGCTATTCACAAAGAAGACTGAGAAGCTCCCCAAGGACGAAAAGAAAAAGTTACTATCCTCCGATTCACCTGGAGCGGCGCAAATTAGTGAAAAGTCAGGGGGACAACATGAAAAGGAATCGTCAGTGGCATCTAAATTGGAAACACAACTTAGAAAAGAAGATGCAAAAGTAACACATGACACAAAGGCAGGTTTAATAAAGCAGGTGGATGAAAAGGTAAAACAAAAAGGTGAAAAAAGTGCCGATACAAAGAAGAGTGGGGGAAAAGCAGAGCTCATTGAAACTCAAGTCAAGGTTTCCGACTGTCGACAGGCCAGTTCAGGACAGGAGGCCAGTGTTGCTAGGCAGGATGAAATAAAAATCCCTGAAAGTAAGGCAGGGGAACAGGCTGTGGCAGACATAACAAAAACACAAGACAATCAACCAGAAAGTGCCCCCCAGATTTCAGTAAATAAAAAAAGACCATCAGAGCAGACTGCAGCACATGTGGTAAACAATGCTTTCTGTGTCCAGGCTAATGAGGCCGCGAGTAGGACAGGCAGCGACAAAGGGCCAACGAAGGGAGATACAATTGGGCCCGGAGTGCTGACAAAGTCCACAAAAATTCCTGGAAAAGAAGTCGAGCCAAAAGCAGCAAAAGCAGAACCGCAGCCTAAATTTGTATCAGTGGAAAAAAGAGAGCACAGGCTGGATGACTCACACTCACATGGAGCTACTGATGCAGAGAAGTCCAGCTCAAAGCCTGTTACCAGTGCATCTGCCAAGGAGGGGACTGTAAAAGCAGCTAATGACATTCCAGCGTTGATATCGGCAAAAAGCGACAATGTGGAAAAGCCTGGTCTTGTTGTAGTTCCAGCCTCTCCGAGCGCTGATAGAGCAGCTCGGCTTAATGACAGTGAAATAGCTCCTGAAAGCCCACAAGTCTCTGGAGATTTAATTAAAAGAGACTCCAGGGATTCAAACAGCAAGGCTAGCACGAGTGAGGAAAAGTCAATTAAGCTCATAGAGAGTAACGTTAAGCCTACAGTAACCAAAGTAAATGTGACAGCTGAGAAGATATTACTTCTGCCACTGAATGACCCTGTTGCTAATGAAGATGTCTCCCCACTGCCAAAACTACACACACTTAAAACTGAAGCCACAGCTAACAAGCAAAGTTTAAAAGCGCAAACAACCTTGGAAGCTAATAAGCTCCAGATCCTTGAATCATCTCTAAAGAAGCATAACTTTTTAAAGGGAAAAAGTAAAGATGACTCTTGTACAGGTCAGCACGACGCCCCATCTAGCTGGCTGGATGTGGACTTCCCTAAACACAAGCTAAAGGTCACTGAAGCCAAACTGACCTCTTCGGGGAGTGAGAGCAACCTCTTGGACACATCAGGAGATCTTGACGATGAAGAGTTTGTTAAGAAAATTAAGAAATTGTGCGCTCCTTTCTCTTTACCGCCGAAAAAACACAATCACATTCGGCCGCCACAGCCACCTGCAATGCCCCCAATAAAAGAAGATCGATTTGAGAAGCCGTTTGACCCAGAGGAGTTCACGTTTGGTTTAAGAAAGAAGCCTCAGTATAGCTTTCAGTCGAGCTCGAGTCTCTTAAGCAACCTCCAAAACTCAGAAACTAAACCGAGTATAAAACCTGCCAGAGCTAGTTTTGCTGATAGGAGCATGTTGCTGAGTGGTTTGGAGTCTCACTCCCGCCTCAGGAAGAACACACCTGCTGAAGATGAGCAAGAAGTCAAAGAGGACAAAGAGGAAATAAAAGTGAAGTCCCGCTTGGAAGGCAGCTGCTTGCTCAACAGTCTAAGGACATCGTCTGTTTTGAAAAAAAGACAATTTAAAACCCAGGCAGAAAACACTGACTCTGGGAATGTGTCTCTCATTGATAGCCCCCAACCAAGCCAGCTCCAGTCAAGCCCCCCCTCGCTCCTCCAGTCGAGCCCCACGCTCACCCAGCCGTCCCCCCCGTCACTTCTTCAGCCGAGCCCCCCGCCACTCACCCAGCCGAGCCCCGTCACTTCTCAGCCGAGTCCTACTCCGCTCACCCAGCCAAGCCCCGCCACTCACCCAGCCAAGCCCCACTCCACTCACCCAGCCGAGCCCCGTCACTTCTCCAGCCGAGTCCGTCAGCGCTCACCCAGTCAATCCCCGCCACTCACCCAGCCGAGCCCCCATCACTTCTCCAGCCGAGTCCTTCAGCGCTCACCCAGTCAATCCCCGTCACTTCTCCAGCCGAGCCCTACTCCGCTCACCCAGCCGAGCCCCCTCCACTCACCCAGCCGAGCCCCCGCCACTTCTCCAGCCGAGCCCCCGCCACTTCTCCAGCCGAGCCCCGTCACTCACCCAGTCGAGCCCCGTCACTCACCCAGTCGAGCCCCGTCACTCACCCAGTCGAGCCCCCATCACTTCTCCAGCCGAGCCCCGTCACTCACCCAGTCGAGCCCCGCCGCTCATCCAGCCGAGCCCCATCACTTCTCCAGCCGAGCCCCCATCACTTCTCCAGCCGAGCCCCCGCCGCTCACCCAGCCGAGCCCCACTCCACTCACCCAGCCGAGCCCCGTCACTCACCCAGCCGAGCCCCACTCCACTCACCCAGCCGAGCCCCGTCACTCACCCAGCCGAACCCCGTCACTTCTCCAGCCGAGCCCCACTCCACTCACCCAGCCGAGCCCCGTCACTCACCCAGCCGAACCCCACTCCACTCACCCAGCCGAGCCCCGTCACTCACCCAGCCGAACCCCGTCACTTCTCCAGCCGAGCCTCCACTCACCCAGCCGAGCCCCGTCACTCACCCAGTCGAGCCCCCGCGCTCATCCAGCCGAGCCCCCATCACTTCTCCAGCCGAGCCCCATCACTTCTCCAGCCGAGCCCCCGCCGCTCACCCAGCCGAGCCCCACTCCACTCACCCAGCCGAGCCCCGTCACTCACCCAGCCGAGCCCCACTCCACTCACCCAGCCGAGCCCCGTCACTCACCCAGCCGAACCCCGTCACTTCTCCAGCCGAGCCCCACTCCACTCACCCAGCCGAGCCCCGTCACTCACCCAGCCGAACCCCACTCCACTCACCCAGCCGAGCCCCGTCACTCACCCAGCCGAACCCCGTCACTTCTCCAGCCGAGCCCCACTCCACTCACCCAGCCGAGCCCCGTCACTCACCCAGCCGAACCCCACTCCACTCACCCAGCCGAGCCCCGTCACTTCTCCAGCCAAGCCCCCGTCACTTCTCCAGCCGAGCCCCGTCACTTCTCCAGCCGAGCCCCACTCTGCTCCTCCAGGCAAGCCCCCTTCCACTCTCCCAGCCGGCCCCTCCCAGTCCCACTGCTACGGGTCCTGTCAAAGATCACCAGAGAGAGGAAACCAACAGCACAGAGCCTGTGGTCAGTGACTCAGGCCCTCCGCTTCCCTCCTTTAACGACATCAAGCTGCCGGACTATTTAGAGAAGTACCTTCCGAGAGAAGTGGGAAAAGCAGGACAGAGCAAAATGCAAAAGGAACAAGTCGACAAAGAGGTCAGTTTGTAACTCACTATAACACAACGTGCTACAAACACTGTCTTTAGACCTAAAGATGTTTTGTTGCAACCATTTTAAAGAGATGTGCTGTACACTTTGTAAAGCAATGCTTTTTGCACAAAGAGGCACAAAGTGAAAGTAAACTATGTTCAGGAAATTAAGGAATGTCAAAGTCCATGCACACATTATTATAAACACGCTGTGGTAAATGTAAATTAATGTTTAAATCTGTTGTTTTTCTGTCTCAGGTTGGTCAAAAAATGCCCACTCCCCCTGGAGGCAAACCAGAGCTGGGTGTAAAACAAGAACTGACGCTTTCTGATGGCGTCTCCAGACACTTCTCTGGAATTTCTCCAAACAATAAACCCACTCTTCCTGAGCCTAACAAGCCCCCAGCACAGCCCAAGAGGAAAACTATCCATAAAGTAAGTGTCACTAATTCTGTTTTTTGGTCAGTGCACATTTAGAGTAGGTCACTTATAAAAAAGGGTACAGAACTGGTTCACTTTGGTAACCCTTCTTCTTTTTTGGCTTCTTGTAGTTAAACACTGCAGGCTGTTGATTGGACATAGATAATCCTCAGTAATGAGAATCAAAAGAAAAAGCATAAAACTGCAATTTTGTTCAAATAAAGCCCCGTGTGTTAAATGTCCTTGTGATAATAGTCATTTTTATTTCCAGAGCTGGCTCCACAACTCATGCTTTGTGAACTAGAAACATTGCAGTCACTTTTGACATTGCTATAAACAAAAGCAGAACTTGAAAAAGTTATTTCCTTAAACTTAGGAACCAGCCTCTGAACTTAAAGCAACACTTTACAACACTGTCTAACTTTTGAGTGTATGTAGGCTGCTCTCAAAAAGACAAACAAAGATGCTGCTCCAAACCTACATAGGACTGTTATTTCTCAGTTAATGTCATATATTTTGAGTTAGTGTTGATCTGACTAGCTCTGGCACAATGTGTGCCTTCAGGAGATGGCCTCAGAGTTACATAGTGGAGTATCAACCCAGGCTCACTAACTTATTCCTAGTTTTAGTTAATGGCAATCCATCTACATTTCAAGTTCCTTTCAAATATGATTCATAGCTCATATAGAAACACTTATGTCACTGTTTACGTAGCAGACGCTCTCATGCAGTGAGGATTTATTGAATAAAAACAATTGGGCTTCCGTTGTGTGTGCCTACGAGTGACTTGCATCTGATTTATCTCTCTACCTCCCGGCTTGACATTTAAAACAAACCATTTATTTTGTCTTTACACACCAGCCATGCCAATCATCTGTTGCACACACACACTCCAACAACACTGCATTTGCCAGATAAGCCTCTCAGACTGTTTCTTGAATTAAAAAAATAACACTTGTGTAATCTCCATTGACCCAGATGGTCCTAGAGAGTGCAGGTTAGGTCAAACTCAGCTGCTCCACTACAAACAAAGAACATTAGCCTCTTTGCATTTAAATAAATATTTTCTATGTGCTGCATATCTTTGGTCCTGGTGATAAATGTGTTGTTTTTTTCCCAGATACAAACAACCAAGAGATTTCACAAGCGGCCTGGAAAGGTAAAGTAGGCACAGCTTTGCTCAAATTAAACCGAAACAAGATGGTGAAAGGAATTTGTCAGACAGTATAACACTTCTGTGGGAACATCTGCTTCTTATATATTGTTCATGGGGGTAAACAAATCATTTGAAACAAGACTGGATGTAATTACAAAGTGGAATTTAATGCCAGTGCCAGTGCACTGTACAAGCCTTCTGCTTCATTACCGTGCAAGCTCATTAGAGAGATGGCGCTCTGAATACACATTATTTCTGTTTAATTAGCTCGTGTTCATTTGTAACTGTGCTGGCCATGATAAACTGCAGGCAAACATAGCCATATTTATAAGAGCTTATAAAAAATTAAAGCCTCTTTTCACGGTGCTTCATTAACTCCAGTGACTTGTGCAAAGAGTCTTTTTTTTTTTTCCTTTTGTAAAAATAAAGAATCGTGTAGGCTAAAAGAAAAGTGCTGTTATAATGCAGTTGCCCTGATTAGTTCCTGTTAGGATTATTAACATGGCTTTTCTCGATGCAGATGGTGCTGTTTGAAAAAGCTTCGTTTGAAGGCCAAGTGTATGAGATTCACAGAGATGTAGAAGATGCTACTTCACTTCAGCTCTCGCCACTTATCTCAGTAAAGGTCATTCGAGGATGGTGAGTAGAGGTCAAGGAAATCTCTAAAAGGTGTCAAGTGGTTCTTAGGCCTCGGCAAAATAACAGACATGGTTCACTTGTCTTGGAAAAAGGTTTAGTTAGTCTCTGTCATAGAGTTTGCACTTAAAGCTATAGATATTCCTTTTGTCAAGACATGTTTCTGACCAATGTACTTGAAGAAAAATGTTAGACATTCAGCCAATTAGAAGAAAAAAGCTAGATACAAGATATACAAATTAGCAATAAACAGTAGCCTGTCAGTCGTACTCCGTAGATGTCTATTTTACATAAAAGTCTATTGGAAACATCATTTCCTTGAATAAATGTTATAATAGTATAGGTGTTATAGGTGACCTGCCAGGTATGATAAAGAACAAAAACTACAATATCCAACCATTTGGAAGTAATAGGTGTTTTCTCAGGCTTTTAACAGATGTCTATTTTACATTCTGGTGGTCTATGGGAGCGCAGTCCCACAAATGGCCACCAGTGAAATTGGCAACATGTCTAATACCTCTGAAGGTCTGCCTGTAACTCCAATATTTGCATGGTTTTCTTTCTAGGCAGGAGAAATTAGGTTTCAATATACAAGCATTTGAAGTACTGCCGGCATGCCTTTAATCACAGATTCCATCAATAAAGCACCCATGAAGATACGCTCAGGGTCACATTGAATGATTATCCTTATCTTAGAGTTCACAATTAAATGTAAATTTGAAGCTGTATAGTCATTGTTTCTTATACGTTAATAATGCAGATAATTAAAACCATGCAGACACATTTATTTTGTTTACCAGTCTTATTATTATTTATTATTAATATTCTAGTGTCTTAATGTCCTCTCTCTGTCTTCACACTTTCCACACACACGATTATTATTATTGATTTATTTTTTACAGTTGGATGCTCTACGAGAAGCCGGGCTTTCAGGGACGTACCGTCGCTTTGGAAGAGGGCAGTCTGGAGCTGGCAAACGTGTGGGCAGAGCCCGGTCCGGAGACGGAAGCACAGAACGAGACGCCGATGCAGATCGGATCGATACGGCTCGCTGTCTCTGTGAGCGCACTATTAAAAACTTCATATCTGTCTGTTAGCTCGCATGGCCATCAGAAACAGTTTAATGGTGTTCATTCAAGCAGAAGATTAATGTAAAACCGATGCTGGGAATATTTTAGATATCTATTCAATGTGCTTTAATCAAATAGGACAAAACAGTTAACACAAAGCCCCTGTTCACACATGCAGCCTTACCCTGCGAGGTTACAAGAACAAGGTGAAGTGTGAAAAGAGCCAGAACTGTTTCGAAGCATTTCTCTTCTTGCATCAAAACCTAGTATTGAGCAGGTAATTTACAGGGAAGGTTGTGTCATGAATAAACGAACAGTGAAGATAGCATTAGCATGTTTAGGTACTTAAATGGATATCACTGCCACCAACAGTTGGGGAAATGGGGAAACATGGGATTTATAGACAGAATTTACTGGAGACTACATGTAAAAAGACCCAATTTGTTGAGTTTGTTTGTTTTTTCATGTGTTTTTCTCTGTTTTGTCAGCTTTTATAGCAAAAAAAGAGCTCCTAGTCTAAGTTTGGTGTGTTCACTTGCTTTCAGTCCAGTACGTGTGGATGTCAGTGTTGCTGTTCCAATAGTGGCTTAGAAATCATTACTTATTTGACATTGAGTGTTTTTGAAAAACACTAGATGAATTGAGCAGAAGGCCTTTACATCTCATAATGCAACCCAAAATAATAATTTCTGTGGCTAATTTAAAAGGAGAATTGGTCTAATACTGTATTAACAAGTGCTCTAACAGCTCAAATAAAAACATTTCTGTGGTTTGGTTGAATGTTAAGATTGTTCTGGTCTTAAACACCTCATCAACATGTAACTCAGGGGTATTGTTTCACTCTCAATCCCATTTCTTTCCAAAACAATCCACCTGGAGATCCCATATTAGATAAAAACGTGTAAATTAGTCTTCCCTCCTAATGGCTGGTGTCTTTGTCTCTGCAGGATTATAGCATCCCTCACATCGACCTGTTTACGGAGCCAGAGGGCCGCGGCAGAGTTACGCCGTACCACGACGATGTGGAGGAAACAGGAAAGTTTGGGATCCCACTGAGCACTGCTTCAATTCAAGTCCACTCCGGGGTGTAAGCGCTGTTGTTTACTCTCTTTGATTTTTGACCTTCTGAGCTTCTGTGTTAGGCTTTCAATTTAAACAGAGTGGCTGGATAGTGCTTCTAAATTGTACATATTTAAGGCACTGCTTCTTGTTAGAGGAGAAGGAACAGGTACAATCCAGTGTTCTGCATTGAGTCTTTAGTTGCTAATGACATGCATTGAATAGTGGGTTTTCATAATATATTGAATCTTCATTGTTATTGCAGTATTTACAATATTGGGCTATGGCTGTGTGATGGGACAATAGATTTTGGAGATATTGCTGAATTGTGCTATGATGTACCTCTTTTTTTAGCTCTATGTTCACAGATAAATGTGTGTTTTTTCACCCATTGACAATAATTGTGTCTGTATCCTGCTCTGACCGAGAGAAAGAGAGGTAAACTAATCACAGCCAAGTAGGTTTACAGTGACTCATGGACTACAAAGCCATTGCTATTTATTAGGTTATTGCAGAAACTAAGGAAATGACTATAACATGTTACTGAGTCACAGCAGTGTTAAATACTCATTCCTAGCAACATTAGTCTTTCAGGAGGCTTAGTCTTTAACTAAGCCTCCTGTGTGGTTAGTAAAATGTCACTTTATTCTGGACACAAAGGTAATGCTAATGTGTACAAATGTTTTATTTTTTTATTTTTTTATTTTTTTTTACTAAGAGCAGTAGAACATCCCTAACAATATCCTTAACACAACTTGAACTGCAAAAATATCTTGTTATTTCATCTGACAGAGATTCACACTGTGCCAGAAATAATGTTAAGTGTGGTTTTGGTTTAGCTCTGATTCAGTCCCATATTATATTTCTGCTTTAGTCTAGCGTTTGGTTTTGATGTTGCACACTAGTTAGTCTAGAACGTTTAATATTTCTTATTCATTTAAATATCATTTTAATATTGGCATCCATCATCCATTTATTGCAGGACATGCTGTAATCACAATATTCAAGAAAGGTGTCAGTTTTTTTCTCTCATTGCGAGGAGCCTCATTGGACTGTCTTCTAGTGAGGACAGTATTTGCTTATTTCAAATACGAGAGCTCATAATCGTTACCACTCTCCCCTGTGTGAGCTGACTCTCGCTCATTTGCCTGCTCAGAAATTCCTGTCTTGCTGTTGCTTGTTGGAAATGAAATGGCTGTGGGCGGAGCAGGCATGTGGAAAGTGTAGAAAGAGAGGCTAGAGAAGACAAAAAAAAGGTCCTGGCTAGAGATGGGAATGTTTTTATAGTCCAGACTCGGGTATTTGGGGCATCTGTGCCCTGCCCATAAAGGTATTTGTAGACGAAGGTTTTTCCCACATTAAGTTTTCATAAGGGCACAAAGTCTACAGAAGGCCACAGATAATTACAGTCACATGGCTTTTTATCTCCTTGATTTGTTGATTTGTATGAGGCACTGTGGAAATGCACTGCGGGTAGTGCACTGCGGGTAATGCACTGCGGGTAATGCATGGTAGTGCACTGCGGGTAAAGCATGGTAGTGTACTGCGGGTAGTTCACTGCGGGTAGTTCACTGCGGGTAGTTCACTGCAGGTAGTTCACTGCGGGTAGATCACTGCGGGTAGATCACTGCGGGTAATGCACTGCAGGTAGTGCACTGCGGGTAGTGCACTGCGGGTAATGTGGGTAATGCACTGCGGGTAGTTCACTGCGGGTAATGCACTGCGGGTAGTTCAGTGCGGGTAGTTCAATGCGGGTAATGCACTGCGGGTAGTGCACTGCGGGTAGTTCACTGCGGGTAGATCACTGCGGGTAATGCACTGCGGGTAATGCACTGTGGGTAATGCACTGCGGGTAATGCACTGCGGGTAGTTCAGTGCGGGTAGTTCAATGCGGGTAATGCACTGCGGGTAGTGCACTGCGGGTAGTTCACTGCGGGTAGATCACTGCGGGTAATGCACTGCGGGTAATGCACTGTGGGTAATGCACTGCGGGTAGTTCACTGCAGGTAGTTCACTGTGGGTAGATCACTGCGGGTAATGCACTGCGGGTAATGCACTGCAGGTAGTGCACTGCGGGTAGTGCACTGCGGGTAATGCACTGCAGGTAATGCACTGCGGGTAATGTGGGTAATGCACTGCGGGTAGTTCACTGCGGGTAATGCACTGCGGGTAATGCACTGCGGGTAGTGCACTGCGGGTAATGTGGGTAATGCACTGCGGGTAGTGCACTGCGGGTAGTTCACTGCGGGTAGTGCACTGCGGGTAATGCACTGCGGGTAATGCATGGTAGTGCACTGCGGGTAAAGCATGGTAGTGTACTGCGGGTAGTTCACTGCGGGTAGTTTACTGCGGGTAGTTCACTGCAGGTAGTTCACTGCGGGTAGATCACTGCGGGTAATGCACTGCGGGTAGATCACTGCGGGTAATGCACTGCAGGTAGTGCACTGCGGGTAATGCACTGCAGGTAATGCACTGCGGGTAGTGCACTGCGGGTAATGTGGGTAATGCACTGCGGGTAGTTCACTGCGGGTAGTTCACTGCGGGTAATGCACTGCGGGTAGTTCAGTGCGGGTAGTTCAATGCGGGTAATGCACTGCGGGTAATGCACTGCGGGTAGTGCACTGCGGGTAATGTGGGTAATGCACTGCGGGTAGTGCACTGCGGGTAGTTTACTGCGGGTAGTGCACTGCGGGTAGTTCACTGCGGGTAGTGCACTGCGGGTAGTTCACTGCGGGTAGTGCACTGTGGGTAATGCTCTGCGGGTAGTGCACTGCGGGTAATGCACTGCGGGTAGTGCACTGCGGGTAGTTTACTGCTGGTAGTGCACTGCGGGTAGTTCACTGTGGGTAGTGCACTGCGGGTAATGCTCTGCGGGTAGTGCACTGCGGGTAATGCACTGCGGGTAATGCACTGCGGGTAGTGCACTGCGGGTAGTGCACTGCGGGTAGTTCACTGCGGGTAGTTCACTGAGGGTAATGCACTGCGGGTAATGCACTGCGGGCAATGCACTGTGGATAATGGCTTGAGATCCCAGAGGCAGGTCATATTTATTTTTTTCTAAAAATGTCTTGTATTGAATAGAGTATATTTGGCTATACACTGAATATAATTTCTGTTACGCCTTTATGCATGATTTATTTGAAAGTCGAAATGAAAAAAATGTCAAACAAAGGCAGAGTCTGTTAAAAGCAGCTGGTTGTAAAAGGTCAGGACAGGAGGTGATTTTTATGAGCCACAGAGAGGAGTATTGAATATTCATGTGGAAGGACCTATTGGCTCTGTCTTTGCTTATATTACTTTGGTCTGTCGTGTTTTCAGGTGGCTCGTCTTCAGTGATCCAGGATTTCAGGGCATGCTGACCGTTTTGGAGACTGGAGGGTTCCCCTTTCCGGAGACGTGGGGCTTTCCATCACCCTTCGTGGGATCTCTAAGACCTCTCAAAATGGTATGGGTTTGTGTAATAGAACCAATTCAATTTTGAACAAAACAGAGGCTACTTGTTTAGACTGGTCTATAATGTTGGCCATGTTACCATTCTCAGACCAAATACTCTTTAATATTGGCTGAAATATTCTGAGCAACTTGTAACCGTAGCAACAAAGCCACTTTCAGCTGATGGCCCAAATAAAAAGCTTAACTTGTGCAAAACTAACAAGACTTTAATTACAGTATTTATTGGAGTAACTTATAGACATTGTTAAATAAATGCTTTGTAAGTGGGTTACACAGTTAGAAATGCACTTTGCTGAAGTTCTCAGCCTGTGTTGTGCAATAAAACATGTCTAAGCAGGGGACGATCAGTCACTCCACTAATCAGGGGAACAATAAATTTAAAAAAAATCTCAAAAGAAAAACATGGAGAGGACAGGAAACATGTCAAATGTCAAATGTAGAAATTACTTTTACTTTTCTAGGTCTTCAAAGAAAAAGCACATATTTATTTGAAACAACACTAAATACTATCCAAAACAGAACTATAATAAATTGTGAAGTGCTTTAATTAAGTTGCTGTCATCTGCTGCTCCTCGGTTCTGAGCGGCTCAAATGTAGCTGAAGTTAAAGCTAAAACCAATCAAACCAAATTGTAATTATTCATAATATTAAATATTTAAGTAGTTTGTGGTATTTTAATACAACATTAGGGCTTTAGCGGATGGTGTTCCTCTTCAGTTTTGTACTTTCTGTTATTGAGTGGGGTCTCATTGTCATCAGGTCCAATCATACCACTGCAGTCATAAATGTCTTGAATATTTACTGTTCTGTTGTTGCTGAAATCAAACCTGATCCTTATCTTTACAACCAAAAAATACAATACCTGTCCATTCAAAAAAATGTCCAACTTAATTAACAACCCCAAACCCTTAATGCTATGCTAACTTTTATGCTAATGCTATAGTCTGGCTTTGTCCCCCTAAAAAAATGACTTTTGTTGCCATGGTAACAGTTGTTAACTAAATCCCCGAAACAAAATTGGGGTTTTGGTCCTTGTTGTTAACGTTGTTCAACCTGTGTTTGAGAAACCTACTTACCTTTTTTTATTTTCTTTTTTTTTTACTTTAAAGTTAACACAGACCTGTTACTTTGCGTTGCCGTGGCAACCGATGTACCAAACTAAATGAGTCGCTCCTTTTTATTCCTTCGACGTCACCAGAAGGTCTTGTATAGAGTTAGCATATAACTGACCAAAAGAAAAGCTGTGTGTTTTTTGTAAATTCGACAGAGAAGTCATATTTAACTTCTGCAGAGGCATTTAGAACAAACATTCGACATTGCAAACATGCTTTCCCACGCTGTTTATGTCACGTAAATGTATCTGAGGAGGATTTTATTTAACAATTGGGTTGATGTGATTTGTGATTAGTTAACCATAAGTTAACAGTTTTTGTTCATGAACTATGATGTGTACAGTGTTTACCAAATGTATTTTATTTTTTTTTTTACTTTTTGGTGATATTTAACACCATTTAATGCTACTTAAACCATTTTAGTAAAGGTTGTTCTTTCTTTGTTTCATTCCTTTAACTGTTTAATTCTCCCGATACATACTATTTCCAAAAGGAGATATTTTTTCTTGATTTTTGACAGTACATTAATAGCTCTGGAGTATGTCTGAAGAAGGTGGTTGTGCTGATTGTCTGGCGATGGGCCGAGCGGGTGGGAGCAAAGTAACATGTAACTACCAGGACCAAAATGTCCGTGTTTACAGCAGAGCAGTGATGGTGCACTTATGCTGATAAATAATAATACTACATATATTCCCTTCAGTGCAAAGTAATGTTCTAAGGAGCTGCAGAAAACCCAGCTTCTGACCCAGAGCCGGGCTGCCAGGAGAAAGACTAACTGGATTGAGTTCACACGTGACAGATAAAGTTGTGTGAATGAGGATATTTATTGAGAATATTTCTTTGTTTCTCTTTCAGGGTGGATTTAAAGTTGAGAATCCCAGTGAGGTCAAGGTAAGAATCATTACACATTATATCTACAAACATGTGCCAGAGTAAATCTGATAATTATCCTCCAAGAAACCAAATGTACCGCTGTGAAAGAATTCTTAAGCTTGTTATGTAGAAGATTTTTAGATCAAGTAAATGAAGAAAGAATGTTTTAACGTAACCAAAACCTTTTAGCATTGGAACAAAACATGAAGTGAACTATTTATCCACTCTGGAGGTGCTTTTGTGAGAGGTTTTTGTGTGGTTTTAATTATACCTCAAGTACCCTTTACTGCAAAACCAATTCTCACATCAATGACAATGCCTTGTTTGAATCATTTAACTACTGTACTGACAACTTTGACAAAAGAGAGCTCAAGGTGTGACAAAGCATGTTTTCTCTTTGAACACACTTTAAAGGCGTGTTGTCTGTGCCCTATAGGCTGTGGTGTATGAGAAACCTGGGTTTGAAGGCTCCAGTATGGAAATCGACACAGATGTTTTCAGCTTTTGTGACGACGAAGAAGAAGAAAAGGACAGTAGCGCAAGCCTTAACGCCACCAAGCTAAAGTCAGTGGGGTCTCTGAAGATTAATGGAGGACTGTAAGTACGGTTTCACGTGCTTTTCTTTTCTTTCAACGATACTTGGTCAGAAAATGACACAATAACTGCATAATACAGCAGCAAACAATACATGAAAGAAACATAACAAAGAATAATGACAAAAGCTATGCAGTCATTGGACAGACACAATACAAAATCTATTTCCTATAATCTTCCAAATAGAGTTCTGGGTCCCTGATATATTACCACTGACAGAGTAAAGCCATGTTTACACCAAAAACAAGCCCAAGTCGCAGCTCAGGCCTGTCACAAGTGTAAAGTCAGTCTTCTGTCTCACAGAATTACAGGTTTGGTGTGAGTCCAGGGCAAAATATGACACTTTTCCCCCTTCACCATTATCCAAATGTGTTCTGATTCAGAGCCAAAAGCGAGAAGTGTGAAGCCACAAATCTGTCATCTGACTTCCATCCACTGCCGTCCAAATTTATCTGTCCCTCTATCAAGAAAATACTTCTAGTTCTAACTCTTTTAAAGGGATAATACGAGGAGGAAAGGCTCTAAATCCCTCCCGTTGTCATGTCTCCGCTCTGATGTGTGTCTGCTCCGGGACAACGCCAAATCAAAAGAGCACACATCAAAGTCAACTGCCCTCTCACTGCCTTTGTAGAGGTCCTGTTAGTGGCACACTGTGGGACAGCCCTGGATGTAGAAGTTATTTAGACAAATTAAAGAACAGTATGGTGGAATGTTTTGGTAAAACACGTAGAAATAGAAAATGATATTGAATGTAAATAGAAAATCTAAATGAAAATTTCTTAATAAGCATGTTTAGATAATTTCAATATGAACTAAGCAGTAGGTAATAGTTAGTTTGACCTTAACCATGAAGCCCTTGATGGTCCTCCCCCGAAAAACACAGGCCTGACAGCATTGCTTTTTGCTTTTCTTAAAATGTTAGAGAAGTAATAAAACGGTTTTACTTTTGTAAAATATTTGGCCGAGAACTACAGCTTCCAAGTAAAACCGGGTTTGTACACCAGACATAGAACAAGTATTGATTTTCAAAGGTTTACAGCGGTTTCAAGATGTCATGAATACTGTGGAATACTGTTCATACTTTTAATACGAGCTGCTGAGCACTGACACATTTATTAAACAACTGTTTCTATTTCTAATTACTCTCCGGCTGTGTTCACTCAGGAAATATCCAGGTGCAGCATTAGCGAGGAGCTGCAGCTGTTCTGTGGATTTGAAACGTCTCAGTCGAAGCCCTGGACTTGATTTCTCTTTTAGACCATTCCAAATGTCTGAGCTCTGTGCTCTTGTGTCGGCAGGTGGGTTGGATACAGCGAGCATGGCTTCGAGGGGCAGCAGTACATTTTGGAAGAAGGAGAGTATCTGGACTCCAGAGAGTGGGGAGGCTTAGAGATCCTGTCCCTGCGACCCATAATGGCTGTAAGTCCCACATCACACAGACACAAGCGTTAGTGGATAATAAACCCCACAGCATTTATAAAAATACAATACTGAGACCTCACCTAGGGCTGTATTTTCCTCTCTTTTTGTATGCAAGTATTCAAAGCTAAACGCTGGATATTGGCACAGTGCAGGTTTCACAAGAAGGCAGCCATCAGTGTATTCATTATGTGCCAGAAAAATGTCTGGAAGCAATGATTTCAACCACTGCTGAGTAAAGGGATAGAAATGCAGTTACCAACGGGGTTCTTGTTTTCTATTTTAACCTCTTACATTATAGCTCTGTAAAGTCTCAAATACTAGAGAAATAGATAATAGAGAAAGGATCATGGGCATATATTGTACAGGATCCTGTCACATGACCATCATAAGAAGAAACAATGATCCGTGCTGTTCATGACTAACAAGAGGAGAACAGTTATGAGTGAAGTCAGGGTTAATCCAGGCCAATGCTTGACATAAACCCTGCAGAGTTAAAAGAACAAAAAGAGGTAGGCCTTTATGAGGGGCAGAAGTAACAAAATCATTTGATTAAACTGAATGTGGTAAATGTGAATTTGAAAAGTATAAAAGAATGAATAAATAAAAATAGCTGCGATAAAAGGGCATGTCATTTGATAAACTGAAAGTAAAAGTTTATTTGAACTGAGTTTGCGGCAACATCTATTTATTCTTGACATTAATGACATGACTTAATGGTATTTCAGGCCGGCGTCCGTGCGTTTAACGTGACAGCAGTTGTGCTTCCACTTCAGAGAACAGAGCCCGGAAAGACAAAGTGCAAAGCCACAAATGATCCCCTGCTTACCAAATGGATTTCTGAAGAAAAAAAGACTTCCCCATAATTTCTCTGACTTCAATAGTTCTAACTTATGTAAAAGGAGAATAACAAGAAGAGATAACTCTAAATTCCTCCCATTGTCATGTCTCCGCTTTGATGTGCATCTGCTCCGAGGCAACTCCAAAATCAAAAGCAGCACATTTCAACGTGAACTTTACTGACAAATATTTACCTTGGAAACGAGAAAGTCCACTGACAGTGTTGTGCAGCGGTCACATCCTAAAAAGTCACACAGTGTTGCTTTAATCGGTTTAATGATAAATTAGTTCAAGTAGCCGCGCTCTTCTTCTGGGTTTTCTTTATGTTGTCAGTTCTTTAAAGCCGAGTTATCGTGTTACAATTGTTTCTCAGTTTATCAAATTACAGGCACATCCATTTTTAATCCACACATGCTAAAATCACAAAATAGAATCTTTGAAGAAATAGGAAAAAATGATGTGTTTTTGTATTTTCCTCTGTTAAAGAAAAAGTTAAATCAAAGAGGCTATAAAACAAACACTTCAGCAAACACCATAAACAACATTCCTATCAAAGTCACGATCTGGAGGGAAAACATCACACGTCAGAGCGATATCGCACAGGTTTAATCTGAGAAGAAAACACCTGGAGCCAACTCAATAAGATGAGACGAGATAAACTTTATTGATCCACGAGGATCAATAAATAAAGGATGTCTTTGTTAAAGCAGCTTCATTTCACAAAACACACTTTTAGAAATAGAGATGAACGCAGTAAAATAAGGATAAACACAATCCAAAAATACTAAAGCAGAGGATATTGAATATGTCTCAGGTTCACTTACTAGACTGCCTTTGAACAGTTCATGGATCTGATATATTCTGCTTCGTCAGTGGATAAATATCGCAGATATTTTCCTGAGTGACTGCTTTCATGCCTCAGTGTTATTTCATAAACTAATTTCTTTTTCCATTACCGTTCTGAGATGAATGTGTATAAACGTATTGTTACATTTGTGTTACAGGATTTCATGTCTCCACATCTCAAAATGTTCTGTGACAGAAACTTTGGCAAACTGGGACTCAACCTCGACCTGACGGTGCCTGTTATTAACCTGGACGAAACGGGCTACGGCACCAAGACCCAGTCGCTGGATGTTATTAGTGGAGTGTAAGTTTCTCGTTTCCTTCCAGCCAGCAAGAGCCTGTCAATCAAAGCTGCTCCTTATTGAGTAATCCTGCTCCTAACCTTCAAACCTCACAGTCTGAGACCACATTTCCAGTGAATTGTTCTGCTGTTTCGTCCTGTTTTTGTGGCGGTAACAGAGCCACACCCAGTGAACAGGTCCAGACAGACTGTACTCTATAATGTTGAGCCTGACACTCCTTACTTCCCCATCAGTGTCAGCAGAATGCCTGGCGTGCCTTTACAGGGGAAATAATTGTAAAATTATTAAAGTAGAAACTGGCGTTCATCCCAGTTTTGTGAATATAAATTACAAAAGTCGGTTTGTAAATGGCTTACTATAAAGACAGGTTCTTACAGGATGAGGTTCTATGTTAATTTACCATTAATTTTTGTGTTTTCGTGTTGTTTTATCTGTAAGAGGAAGTAAGACCAACAGGTAATTCAGGCTGTTTTGGTGACACTGGGCCATAAGACATATTTTAAACACCAATGTCAGGTGAATAATCAGCCTGTTTACACACTACGTCGGTGGAATATTAAGTTATAGTCTGTTGTGGTAAAGCTGCTTTTAGGCTTTTATTTTGTGTCCAAATGCCCGAGGAACATGCCACAATGATATTCATGTGTCAGACTCTAACAGAGGGTAATAATGTTTAAGGCAGAGTATTCAAGTCCTGGACTCGGAATCAAGTTGAGTCATCAGGCTCAGTTTTAGGACTTGAGGGTAAGCCTCAAAACTCGACTCAGACTTGCCTTTTTATTGCTTGGACTCAAACTTGGACTTATTTGTTCTCGGACTTGAGCACAAAGGACTTACAAGCCTTGCTCAGAGACAACATCACCCGAGCTCTGACTGTTGCATGTAGTCTGGGCTCATTAACTCCCAGCACCTAAATAAATACATAAAAAGATATAGCCATATTGCATTGAATGTGTTTAATGAAAAAGGCTTATAGAAAAAACTAAAATTCTAATTAATGTGTAGGTTTGGCTCCCATAGTTTTCAGATTTGTAACTCACTGTAAGGTCTTGGACTTGACTAGAACTCGACTTGTACCTTTCTTTAGTGACTTGGACTTGCAGTTCAACTAAAGATGACTCGACTCGGACTCGACTTGAAATTTTTTGGATGACTTGGACTTTGAGTGATAATGACTTTCCTTGAACTCGACTCGGACTAGTCTTTGATGACTTAGACTTGGACTTGGACTCAAACACTGAGGACTTGAAAGTGACTTGGCATCGAAAACTGGTGACTCGACTACAACACTGGCTTATGGACAATACACTTATTCTAAATGACACCTGAAGCTAATTGTAAGTGGTTTTCTTACTGCAGATCCTGTTATTTAAAGCTCCAGTAGTTCCCGACAGCTGCGCGTGACGGATATATGCCAACCCCAGTGTGTTCAGCAGATGTGTTTGAAACAGTTTTGAAACCTTTGGAAGCGGAGGTGCATTCTCAGTTTTTTTACCGTAACTCAAATCGACTTTGTAATGTGAAGCAGGACACTCAGTATAAAAGGGTTGCAGTGACGGTTCTTTAAGGGTTTTACTTCTAATGTATGTGAACATAGTGTAAGGTTAGCTCGTTGTAGTGATGAAATACCAGATGTGGGAAGAGAACAAGAAAAGCCAGTGACAAAACAAAGTATACTTATCATAAACATGTCATTATGCTTGGGGAACACCTTTTCATTTGTTTTCCTGTAGGACTGGGGTTTGTCTCTGACACTACTCTGTAAATAATATAATATAATAATATAAATATATCTCTGTTCTTCTCGTGCTCAGGTTGGTTTTCTCCAGGTGCTAAGGTTTCCCCAACAATATCACAACAGCTACACTCTTCAGTTAGTGACATGACCAGAGTACCGGGGCGCCCCCTGGTGGTGGCTGCCAACATGAATTTCCCCATGTGGAAAACAAATAATAAAAAATATAATAATAATAATAATAATAATAATAATAATAATAATAATATTAATAATAATAATAATATTAATGGAAGCTATCTAGAAAAAGCTTAAATGCTTTAAATATAAGGAACATAGCTGATATTAAATTATACTGAATTAATGTGTGATATATATATATATATATATATATATATATATATATATATGTGTGTGTGTGTGTGTGTGTGTGTGTGTTTTGGCATTTTCTTTTTTCTTTTCCCATTATTATTGGATAGAAAGACAGTAGCTGGACAGAAAGGGGCATCACCAACATTTGCTTACTATATGACAAACAAGCTTTAGTTATGAAAAATAAAAAAAACAAAGCAGATTTTTTCACATTTAGGCAGCATATAAGCTTTTATATAAATAGACAGACAAGCCAACTGAAAACTGTTGTCAAAAATACAAGAGGTGGGTAAAGAAGTCACTCTTACTAAAGTCGAAATATTACGTTTGGAATAACTTGAGCAACAGAAATAGTCTAGTTTTCTGGTCACTACCCTCATCTGCGTTAATACAGCAGGTGTCAGGCCAACCATAGACACTCACAGGAGAAGCACATGAGTGAAAAACACACAGCGTCTCATCCTTTCTTTTCGTGGCAGCTGACAACACTGGAGAGTTATTTCATTTGCAGTGCCAGCGAGTTTTAAAACTCCACGACCTCACCAGTGTCGTGTGTGTCTCTGATTGGCTCCGTGTGTTGGTTTAGCGCCGCGCTGAAAGAGCTGTTTGCAGTTTTTTGAAACAAGCCTACATGAATGTAAACACAGCTCCTGCCAGCCTTTTTAATAGAAATGGCTTGTCACTAAAGAAAATCCACATCGAGTGATACAATCTTGTGTTATTATGAGAGGCTTTTATCGGCTTGGACTCGGACCAAAAATTGTTGGCACACACTTAAAAAGAACAACCGCTTCCTACTGTGAAGACACCGTGGTTTTCTTTGTGCGGCCAGTGCTTCTTTTCTGATTAAGCAGAAGTATGAAAGAAAGAAAGCATTACATTTTTTCAATTGTCAGTGTCAAATTAAAGGGTTATCTCTTCCTTGTCTTGCAGATGGGTAGTCTTTGAAGAGCCGGGCTTTTGTGGCGAGAGTTACGTTTTGGAGAAAGGCTTGTATGGAAGCCCGGAGGATTGGGGTGGCACACTGCCTACCATCAGCTCAGCGATGCCTGTTGTGCTGGTAAATGAATTATGATGTTGAATTATGTCTACAGTATGTAATAGTTTCTTTAGTTTTATTTGATGTATTTTTCTGAATTCACTTCCTCCGTTTACCGACTTTCCGCTGCGTTCATGCACTTGACACAAAATCAAAAGCAGAAGTTATGAAAGTCCCTCATATACAGTCAACATCATGTAAAAGTGATTTCCTTTGTAAAAAGATGAAAATGTTTGTCATAAGACAGAAACATCCTGGTTGGTGAGTCATGGTGAAGTTTTGTTTTGGTTACAGAGCAGCTGAGGGAAATACAGAGATTCCTCACATGTCGGGTTATGAGAGGGTCTTTTAGTTGTCACTGGATAATATTAAAAAGAAGGATTAGACATTTAGTCGGAGGAATTAAAGCTGCACTACTTGATTTTGATTTTGCCGTCCGTCCCTAAGCCTCACCAACAGCAGCATAATAACCTTTTCTGCTTCTTTTATTTAAAAAAAAGGACCAGTTTTCCACAAAACACGAAAACATTACATTAAACCAAACCAAAGTTTAGAGCTGAGCTGAAACGTTTATCTTTGAGTTTACCGTTAGACTGTAGTGATCCTGTTATTATCTCTGTTATCTCGTTAAAGATTGAGTTGAAGCTTTGCCAACATTTATCTGCGTTTCATTTGCTGCTCTTTTCTCTTTTTTTGTCTGTTTTAAGCAGTGTTGACTAAAGGGAGAGCTCCTTTTATTTATTTTTTAATTATTAAAATCCAGATGATTTCTGTTACAATAAAGTACAAAATACAAAATATTCTTACAGTAATAAAATGTGAAAGAATGATATACTGACCATAGATATACATAAAAAAGTCCAAAAAACAGAATACACCTGTCAAAAGACTGAGAGGATTATTTTCTGTTTTAGCCAGAAGAAGAAGAGAAGCCAACTTAAATTGTGAACACACATAGAGCCACCATTTTAAGCCCCTCCCCCTTGGTTTGAACAGTAGCATGGGAGAGCATTCATACTCTTCTGTGAGGCATGAGCCATTCTGCCACTGTGCAATCCATAAATTATGTTTTTTAGCTGAGTCATTCTACCATGGAATGAAAAAGTTTGGGTTATTAGAAGGACTGTAACCAGAGCACTTTAGCAAGGCATGTCTGTATAGAGGGCAGATTAAGGTCTATTGGGAAGTTTTTGATGGCATCAGCTGGTTGGTAAAATTGCAGATTGCCTTTCTTCTGCCTGTGGGTCCCTACAGTAGCCCGGCAGGGACATGCTATTTTCAAAGAACAAACCTAGAGAATATAGGCCAGATGAGTTCACTTTATCAAACCAAGAATGTCTCAGACGTTTGTACTTTTAATCAGGTGCCATCTATTTTTCAGTCAGTCAATCTATCCAAATTAATCTCACTATGCTCTTCTTTTATTCCAGGAAAACTTTGAGAACACCGCCAAGTTTAAGGTAGGTTTCATTACTGAGTCTTTTCCATTAAATACTCGTCCTTCAGACAGAGTGGTGGCACTAATCTTCCGGAGATCTCGGCTGAGCGGGACTCGGTGGGCTCACAGGACGATGACTCAGACACGATGTTTTGATCCACAGGTGCAGCTGTTCACCGAGGCTGATTTCCAAGGCTCTGTGCTCACTCTGAAGGACAGCGTTGGGTCACTGCCCGACGGCTTCTCTGTGGCGTCGTGCAAGGTTTTGGCCGGAAGGTGAGTAATGGCTCTGGGCGAAGTATTGATTGTGGTTATAAATGTATAGGCTAGGCAGTGTACTTAATTATGACACGATAAGTGCCAACTATGTGCCACACTGTGCTTCTGTTGATAATCAATACTGGTGTCATTTAGACCAGTTCAAAGTCTGGCCCTAGGGCCAATTGCAGCCCGCAGTAGAATTTTATATGGCCCGCAGCCAGTATCATAAAATGCATCACTTGTGGTAATGTAAGTCGCTTTGGATAAAAGCATCAGCTAAACGAATAAATGAAAAATGTAATAAATGTAATGTAAGAAAAATGTATATTATGTTATACCACAAGATGGCAGCATGACCCCTTCTGACCTTTTAAGAATGGTGACTGTCACTAATGTAGGAGGTGTTATTCATTTAGCTGACGCTAAGCGACTTACATTGAGCTTCTAATTACCAGTGTTACAGCCACTGGAGGCAAGGTGGGTTAAGTGTCTTGCTCAAGGACACAACGACAGTATAAACTGTGGTGGGAGTGGGAATCGAACCGCCTACCTTCCGGTTGAAGGACGACCACATAAGACATTTACATCTATTCATTTAGCTGATGCTTTGAATAAACTTCTGAGAAGCTCTTTAAATACATCTCTAGATCCATTATCAGGACATATTCAACCCATTCACGTTAAGTCTTGAGTCTGGCCCCATAACATCCAAGTAATTCTGTTTGTATTTAATGAAGAAAGGGATTGAAAATAAGCAAACACACATTGTTCTATGACACAGCAGTTTTTTTACATAAATATTAAAATGGTTTTATAGAATCATATCACTCTATTCTAAGATTTAAAGGCCTATTTTCATCTTGCACTAGTTTTTAATCATACTTTACACCTGTTTTATTCACTTATGTGCAGTTAGTATATGTCCTTGTAATGTTCTGTTCTATTAAAGCAGTAAATAGCTTTATGTAACCAAAAGCCACTCACCCTCTTTAGTTTAATTGTGCTTGTTTGTTTATGAATGTGCACATTTCTGCATCATACATTCATGTCTTATTTCCAGCTGGCTTGCGTTTGAAAACCAGGACTTCACTGGAAACATGTACGTTTTGGATGAAGGGAATTACGCGGACCTGAGAGCGATGGGCTGCGTCAGTGCAAACGGCTCTATCCTGTCACTGCAGACTGTCGGCTTTGTAAGTTGATGTTAAAACTGTATGAGAAGAGGTATGCTGCATTTGACTTTGAAAACATGTACAATAGATCCATTATGAGGCATTCATCTGTTCATTTTGGAAATAAGAAACAGCAAAAGAGAGAGACACAAGACACAAACAGTATGTAAACAGGAAAACAATGATGTACACTGCAGCTAACACCAGCTCTGAGCAAAGACACAGAGCAGCCACAGCTTTAACCAGCACAAAATATCATCTTGTCTCGTTCTCATGAACCATAACTTGAGTCTCATCTGCTGGGATTTGTGTCTCGTCAGTCCTTTAATGACAAGCCTTGTAAATGATGGCTCAGTGACGTCAGTTCGAACAGACAGACATCAAATCATGTGCATTTTCCAAGTGTTACAGGACTGCTGCAAAAACACTGAGCAGACCTTCCAGTTTAATGCTTCATTTTCACAATTCAGAAGCATTATTAGCTAGAAGAAGCATGGCAAGTGCTACTTAAGCTTTCATTTAAATCAAAGTGCTGTTCTTTCATACAGCACTTAAAAGTTAGTTCAAAAGTTGGAACTCTGTCTCTGAAGAGTGCGTTTTGTTATCTGTAGCTCATGTCCAGTGGCAGAAAAGATCACATAGGGACAGCTGCCGGGTGAAAACAAAGCCCCATTTTGTCTCCAGAGAAATGTCAGAATAACCTTTCATTTAAAACCTGTGCAACCCACGTCTCTCTCTGCCCACGTCCAGACTTTAATGCAGTTTGTAATTTGTGCTCTTTCTCTCTGTACCTCGCAGGAGTTTTCTTTGCCGTCCATCACTCTGTTTGAGCGCTGCGGACTGAAGGGGAAGAGAGTGGTTCTGACGGATGGAACGGTCAACCTTCAAATGTCCGGGGGCGGCGGTCGTGTTCAGTCCGTGTCGGTGGAAGGAGGAATGTGAGTTAAACTGTTGTTAATGTAATGATAGAGAATGAACACACTCACACTAACTTAAGGCAGGTTTCATTACCAGAGTTACGCTACAGGTTAGCTCCATACGTCCCATGACAGATTAGTATGGTCACTGGTCCACTGTGGTTCCAACAATATAGCACAATTAAAAAGGTGATTGATTGAAGAATAGAAAAACCTCAATTGAGCGAAGCTTACGGGAGCTAGGTTTAGGGTTATGTGTTGTACTTGGATATAGAACTGGCCAGGCTCAGGATACTTTACTGAAAAAAGTATTACCAGAATGATAGGTACATTATAATAAACATTGGTCTGTGTTATTTTGGAGACTACAGTGCGTCCCAATAAAGACTATTGTAAGCAAATGTAATGACTACATCAGGGTAAAATAAACTTCCATAAACCCATTCAAATGTGCCTTTTCCATGACACAAAGAACTGATCCAGCTCTACAGTGCTGCTCTGTGGCTGTCCAGTTCTCCGGACTCTGTGTGTCCAGACAGAAATCTACTACAAGGACCACACACAGTCCTTCTTCGACATTCAGGAATATCACCTTAAGGCGTCAATCAGAGTATTTCCATTCTAATTTGATAAAGTGCCCAGCTCTCTGGATGGTCAGCTAAAAGTAAAAGTACTGATTTTGAGGAAAAACATGGAAGCTTTAAACGCAGTTGAGTCCCGTATGAATTCAGAACTTCAAACAAATGCTACACTAGTTTTCATCAAATAAAGCCTAAATGTAATTTTACAAAGTGTACGACAGCCATGATAGTAGTAGATGTAGATGGACCTAAACTCAGCAGGTCTTCCTCGCTCTTGCGTGGGTTCAACGTGTTTATGCTTCACCCAGTGTCTGTGCCAAACTGAGCACAGTGTGCCGTCAGAGCCATTTCTGCAGTGAACGTTTTAAAGTTCAAAACAAAAAGCGACCGCCTGCTGGCTCCACACTGAAATCCCATTTATTTTAGTTTCTTTGTTAAAGAGTAAAGACACAAGCCACAATAGAGACTGGCACATACTTTCTGAATTGTTCTTTAAAACTGTGCTACTGCAGTGACCATAACTCGTACAGGTAAGATGAAGAATAACCTTTTGAATTGCATGCAGGGTTTGCATGACATGTGCCACAGCAGGACTTTATTGACAGTCTGAGCTCAGATGGAAACTTGCTGCTGATGTGTGAGATTCAGAGCTAAAGTGAGAGCTCAGCAGAGGAGACCGAGGGCACACACAGAGCCAGAGCTGACTTCAGAGTGACAGGCAGGTTATTGCTGCAGCAGAAAAACAAGCTATAAGCAATAAAAGCTATTGGGAAGAAGGTTAAAAAGCACCGCTCAGTGTCACAAATGAAAACAGAGCACTTTTCCTTTCCAGGTGTTGTTTAAGACTATCTTGGCGGTCGCAAAGTGCTAAAAAACAGTTGCAGGTCAGAATGAACTTTAATTGTTGCATTTCAAATTGAATGTATTTACATTTACAAAAGACATCTCCCATAATTCAAATCTAAATGTTCAAAAACACAAAACTACATCTAACTTAGTCATAAATAAATGTCCAGGCGTGACAATGTTTCTCAATGGTTTTTGGTATTTATGCCAGTTTTGAGTCTTTTGACTTAAACTGATCAAGTTTGTTTTCCTTGATTCTTTTCATTTACAGTAAACCTTTTTCTAAATAGTGCTGTATATATCAGTGTCTGAGCGCAAGGCTGTTTTATCTATTGTGCAATTGATATATAGTGCTTTACAAGTCTTTGTGGCCAACCTTGGATTTATTTTCTATTTTTAACATGCTTATACTCCATCCTCTGTATTTTTTTATAACCAAACTTTAGATCCTCGGCATTTCTCTTTCTATTGTGAGCTGTGTGTGGCAGAGATGTCCAGTCATCGGTTCACTTTTGTGACTCGTGACTCGACTCGTGGGGAAGACTTGACTTGGACTTGCTCTTGAATGGCTCAGACTCAAACTCAGATTTGTTTTTTCTCAGACACAGCGATTTGGGACTCGACTTGAGAACAATAGACTTGCAAGCTTAGAGACAAGATCGTAAAACCACTGCCTGTTGCATGTGTTCATAGCACAGCGAGACAATCTTCTTTAACTCCCGGCCCCTAAATGTAAACCCAGAAGTTGAGACTAAATAAATACATTTAAAAAATATAGTTCTTAACCATTAGAGATGGAGCGTTAATTAGTAAGCATATTTTACAGCACACGGCTTTTAAAGGGATTATATTGTGTTTGTGGTACTGACAATTCTAAAGGGATTTTAATTCTACCAAAAGCCAATTTATTTATCTTGAAAGCATCAACATAACACTCTCATTTACCTGAATTAACTATAGCATTTACACTTCTGGAGGGAATATTTGTTTTTCACACCAACGACAAAAGGACTATTGGCTATTTTTGATGATGATTCGGACTCGTCTCGGACTAGTCGCGGACTAGTCTTTGGTGACTTGGACTTGAACTCGAACACTGATGACTTGAAAGTAACTTGGACTTCGACCACAGCATTGGTTTATGGCTGAAACATATATTAAGCAGCGTTTAAATGCATTTGCTTTTGAAAAATAGACAATCGAAGCTTCAAAGAAAACTGTGGAAGGAGCCATTTTCTACCCAGAGCGGGCAAACAGAACCCAGAGCAGAAATCTTTAAAGTTAATTCACCATCTGACCATTTTCCATTTGGATTTGTTCATAGCCAACAGCATGTCCCCACAGGGCTACTGTAGGTGCTCACAGACTGTGGAGAGATGGGGTCTGGAATTTTAAAAAGCAGCCCTCTACCAGGTTTTATCTCGACTGTGCAACTGATACAGAGACTTTAAACCAACCTTGAATTAATTCAACTTTGTATAAACACTGTCGAGTGAGTCCGTGACACGGAGGATATGTACAGTTAGCAGCGTTGTGTTTGCACTCTGCTTTAGTTTAGCTAGTGCAAGTCTTGAAAAGTACACAATGTTGCATGAAAACAACCAAGAGTGCATCGTGTCTTTTATTACAACATACATTATGTTGTTACTAAATGTATAGCCTTGGGTAATATACACACCGAGCTCTATGCAAAAGATAAACCAGACTGTAGACATACTTTAACCAATACATCTGTGTATACTTGTGTATCGTACTGTGGAATGGATTTATTCCTTCACCGTTTGCTCCTCTTAACTGTGCAAGCACTGAATGTAACTGAAAAAAAAAAAAACGGTTTATTTTTCCAGGTGGGTGTTGTATGAGGAAATAAACTACAGAGGAGCTCAGATTTTGCTGAAGCCCGGAGAAGTGCATGATTGGCGTGGCTTTACCAACTGGAGGAAAATAGGCTCCTTACGTCCTCTTACACAGGTATGTTCCTGTTTTAAAAAGGACAAGAAGCTTTCAGTGGCGCAATGAAGAAAAAGAAAATGAAGATAAATGTAATGCTTTTTGTTGAAGTATTGGATTTAACAAGAGTCAATAAAAAACCACACAATTAAACCCATTGTTATGCTCCCTCTGCACTGGAGATAGATTTTTACCATTCAATAATGTTCCTCGAAAAGCCGATGCAACTGTCTAATGTGACAATGACGCTTGGCTTCTTTGTGTGTTTCTGTGTGTGCTTTGACATCTGAGCAGAAGCAGGTGCACTTTCATCTAAGAAACAGACAGACGGGGAAGCTCATGACCGTGACTGGAGAACTGGAAGATATCAAACTGTTACGAATCCAGGAAATGGAGGAGACGAACGGTTTCGAGCAAATCTGGTTCTTTCAGAACGGACACATCCGCTGCAAGGTCTCAGTTTAATCCTTGTTAAACTAAACCAACGAGACCAGATGATTTATTAGCTTCATAAAGAGACAATCTAATTCAATCAGTTGACAGACTCTGATAAACAGGAGGAAAATAGGACTTAAGGGTGCATTATGTGTAGAACTGAACAATAAGCAAATCAATAATGTTTAAAGCCCAAAAGAACCAAAGAGGCGTTCGTTTTATTACTTCCTCTTCCTTCAACAAACCAGAGCAAACTATTTTTTTAAGTCAATTCTTTGAAGACCACTTTCTATTTGTGACTTTAGAGAACTCTATTGACTCCTAAAGCGTGAGACTTCCGTAGTTAATGGGATATTGACTTCACATGCCTGCATAAACGGGATGTGTGGTTTATTCTTCATTAAACATCTTAAATTGTACAAATAGCTTTATAGCTCCAGTGCTTTTAAAGCTTTGGACTTATATTGTTTAACTCTTTTAAGGCATAATATAATTTTCTCCAAACAGGCCTGGCTCAAAGTGTTCTGAAGCCAAATCCAGTTTATTATTGCTTTAAAAACGTTAGATTCTCAGTATTTTCTTCTCCTCTGGTGAACTGGGATTGGTGGAAACACATTTAAACAGTCTATGAACAAACGCATTTGCCTTCTTCTTGGAAAAATAGGCAACTGAAGCTAAATAAAACTCTGCGGAAGGAGCCATTAGTTTTATTTTATTACCTCCTGTTCTTGTTACCCATCTTGTTAATTACCCAGAGTGGACCAACAGAGCCCAGAAAAATATTTAAACTGAACTCATCTATCTTTCTAGATATACTTTCACATTGTTCATGAAGTAGAATATCGTGGGTTATTACTGAGATGATTAACTGAAATTAAAATATATTATATCTGGAGTTTTATGCCTTTAATAACGAACACTGAAAGATATATCTCTGTTTCATTTTTAAGCATGATTCAAGGTTTAGGGAAATATAAAATGTGGTGAATAAACTATTAATAAATAAGTGACTGTCCTGTCCTGGCTCCTCAGCTGCTGGAGGAGTGCTGCCTGAGTCCCGCGAGCAGTGTGACTATCGCAGGATGTCGAGTGGGTCTTACCCCAGCCTTAGACGACCAGACCCACCTGTGGAGCATCACTCCTGCGGGCTTCATCACCTACAGCGCCGGCCCAAACCTGGGTTTGGAAGTAAAAGGTAACAAGCACTATCTGTCTGCAAAGTGCTAAACGCTTATGAAAATTCACCAAACAGCGGAAAGACAAAACCAACTGAAATGAAAATATGCCACAAGGGAATTACTTTGCCCTCATGCATTCATATTTACTGTGTATCTGTATTTATGTACAGTATATTTACAGTATATAAACCAATTTACAACCTTAACATGAAGAGCCCTATACATTTAATCTTATGGTTTATAAAAGAATAAATAAATAAAAAAGTTCTCACCAGTAATACATTTACTTTAAAGACTTTTGTTTTGCATCCATTTATTCTGGGAGTTACTTAGGGCTTCAGAAGTGACTAAAGTGACGTAAGTTCTGTTTTGCAAAGCTGGTTATTAGTGACACCTGCTGGACTAACAAACACTGTCTAAAGTCAGTTTGGCTGTATTAGAAAAATGCTTCAGTGTCTTTATTTTCAGAACAGCCTGCTTCATTTAGCATTATGCATTTTAATTACATTTAATCTCTGAAAGGTTATCAGGCTTTAGAGTATAATTAGAAAACTTTTCCAATGAGCATGTACATTTTGTTGAAACTGCTAAATGCTACACTTATTGGTAGAAAATAGACCAAGATGCTTATCACACAGTGTTTGGGAAGTAGCTCTCTAGAAGCAAGCACCGGTCATAAGCATCATCCACTTTATCAGCAACCTCAGAGGGCCATTACAGGATGGAGAAAAAAGTACTATTAAGTAATCTGCATTAACTGTGAAGTGTTGGACAATCTTAACAATGGACCAGGGAAGTGTTTAGGTGCAATAAACCCAGATAAGTCCGTCTAAAACCAATACTGACGACATAATGTTTAGGATACTTCAGCACAGTTGTGTAACACATATAATATTGACGACATGAAAAACGTGTCTCTTCCAGGTGGTCACAGCTACGACAAGAATCACGTTATTCTCAACACGCTGGACCCACACAAGCTGCAACAACAATGGAGCGTGGAGGTATTATAAAGAGGATTTCTGGCATCGACTGGGGCAGAGCTCATCTCAGAGGCTGTGTCGCTGAGCTGCATGAGAAGTGTTCGCAAAGGAGGCCCTTCGTTTGTCTGCCAGGCCTCGGCTGCAGGACTGTAAATATTTCATTGGACTTGACAATCGTACAAATGGATATTCTGCCTCAGCAAGACAATAAACCGACTTCTTTTCTGTCTGTCACAGAATATATTTGAATAACTTGAACAGTGTTAAAACGTGTTTTTTTTTTCAGATGTTTAATATAAACCTCACAACATACTGCCTTACTTCCAGCTGCTTGTATAAAAGAAAAACACAACCTGACTCATATCATTGTGTGAAAAAAAAACATGTTTTCATAATATTTTGTCAATAAATTTCTTAAATAAGAACACAGAGCTTGGTTTTACTTTATTAAATAGACAATAGGCAAAATAATATTAATATTTAGTAATTGTGCAAGAACTTTGGAGAAAATGTGACAAGCTGACAAAGAAAACAGGTTTAATATGTGCAAGTTCAGACAGTTTCAGTCAAAACCTAAAGGTGGGAGACATTTTTCTGTGCAGTTCATTGAATATATATCGTATGTAACAAGACGATTTTCAGTAAATTCTTCCTCTCATTGTTACAATGAAGTGGGCCTTTATATGAGCTTTACTTTGCACATCTAGCACTTTGCAACAGGGTTCCCACTGTTTAAAGGGAATTATCTCCCGAAGGTTTTTCTCACACTCAAATACAACAGACCCAGCTTAAGTCCCATTTGGCATGTATAGCCATCCCATAAAAAACATCTATTAATCTCCTTCCCTCTTTTTCCTTAGAACTTTACAGAAACCTAAACTACAGCAGCCTCAGAGGGTCAAACTCAAACCTAAAATAGCAGTGCGTTTACACATCTGTTGTTGAATTGTTTAAAAGTAAGACGAGATGCAAACAAATTATGCACCAATATTTATAGATGCAGTCTTGAAAATACAGCTTAAATACAATTAAAATTGCATAGTGCATAATTTCATAGACATTTGGACAATCGAATCAATTACAAGGTATTTTCAAGATTGGAAAACAAATCCCTGACTTTACCAGAGCAGGTGGGAACCCTGCTGAAAAGACAAAACAGAAGCAACAAACACTCAGAAAACAGCATGCTTTCAATAGTGCAGCATCTCCACAGCCGCGCATGCCGTGGATTACAGCGTCTGGAGCAGTCTGGAGCTGTTATGAGCGGTCTGGAGCAGTCTGGAGCAGTCTGGAGCTGTCTGGAGCTGTTATGAGCGGTCTGAAGCGGTCTTGGCGGGTCTGGAGCTGTTATGAGTGGTCTTGAGCAGTCTGGAGCAGTCTGAAGCGGTCTGGTGCAGTCTGGAGCAGTCTGGAGCAGTCTGGAGCATTCTGGAGCTGTTATGAGTGGTCTGAAGCGGTCTTGGCGGGTCTGGAGCAGTCTGGAGCAGTCTGGAGCGGTCTGGAGCTGTTATGAGTGGTCTTGAGCAGTCTGGAGCAGTCTGAAGCGGTCTGGTGCAGTCTGGAGCAGTCTGGAGCAGTCTGGAGCATTCTGGAGCTGTTATGAGCAGTCTGAAGCGGTCTGGTGCAGTCTGGAGCAGTCTGGGGCAGTCTGGGGCAGTCTGGTGCAGTCTGGAGCAGTCTGGAGCAGTCTGGAGCATTCTGGAGCTGTTATGAGCAGTCTGAAGCGGTCTGGTGCAGTCTGGAGCAGTCTGGAGCAGTCTGGGGCAGTCTGGGGCAGTCTGGTGCAGTCTGGAGCAGTCTGGAGCATTCTGGAGCTGTTATGAGTGGTCTGAAGCGGTCTTGGCGGGTCTGGAGCAGTCTGGAGCAGTCTGAAGCGGTCTGGTGCAGTCTGGAGCAGTCTGGAGCATTCTGGAGCTGTTATGAGTGGTCTGAAGCGGTCTGGTGCAGTCTGGAGCAGTCTGGGGCAGTCTGGGGCAGTCTGGAGCAGTCTGGAGCAGTCTGGAGCATTCTGGAGCTGTTATGAGTGGTCTGAAGCGGTCTTGGCGGGTCTGGAGCAGTCTGGAGCAGTCTGGAGCGGTCTGGAGCTGTTATGAGTGGTCTGAAGCGGTCTGGAGCGGTCTGGAGCTGTTATGAGTGGTCTGAAGCGGTCTTGGCGGGTCTGGAGCTGTTATGAGTGGTCTGGACCTGTCTGGACCTGTCTGGAGCTGTCTGGTAAAGCTTGGGCAGATCACAGAAACCTGATACTCTGCCTCTGCTCTTCAGTTTTGATTCAATATTTTTTGCACCTCTGCCTTCGATTCTGCAGTCTCTGGACAACTGCTCTGCGCCAATTCGTCATCCTGTTCCCCGTCCTCTGCCACTGTGACTACGGTCTTCCCTCTGGCGTGGCCTTCTTCCAACTTCAGAAAAGCCTGGGGCACCTGGGTGAATGGGAAATGTGCCTCCACCACGGGCAGTATCTGTCAGAAACCAGGAGAAACAAACATGGGACTTTGGCTTAAAATTCAGACTATATTATGCTCCACTCGTTGGTACACAACACAGCAGCCACAATCTTGAGTAATCATGAGTACAATATTGACTCATCTGTTGTATTTAATGATTTTAACTTGCACAATCATAAATAAATGATAAATGCCACTGCCTTAGTTGCCTGGTGGGCGTGTATCTTTATAATTACATTGTTTGTGGAGGGGTCTATTATAGAAGCACAATAAGGCAAGGCTTAAAATTAATTCATGCACAAACAGTGGAGACGGTAAAGGTCAGGGTTGTTTTTGAAGTTATTACAGTTACACAAATAGGTCAAATGTAATAACCAACCCTTTGTGACTTTACTTTAAATCTTTGACAAATCTAAAAAGCCTGATTAAGTCAATTTGCAGGTCATTCATTTCAAAAAGCAACATATTAACTGTTAACACTACATTATCTGGTATGGCTTAAAAAAAAAAACAACTAAAAAATAAATAAATGAGGGAGTGGTTGAGAATGTGATGAGACTGGACAATCCACCGCGGCCAGCCAGGCTTGTTATTCTGGTCAGCATCTCTGGTGGTTCACAATGGACGGGGAGCACCCAGACCTCGGACTGAGAACAGGGCGTGTAAAGAGCGTGAGTGCTTGTTTCAGCGCGGGGGCTGTGTGTGTGTGTGTGTGTGTGTGTGTGTGTGTCTGTAGCTCCTCCGCCTCTGGTGCGAGTGTGCCGCTTGCTGTAAGCCCAGGCACAAAAGCGCAGAGGTCCCACATGCTTTTGGCTGCTCAGCACTGTTTGGAAAAATCCATTCATGGTCTCCTGGCGCCTGAAAATACCCAGAGGCAAGCCGTGTACACCAGCGCTGCCGGAGTAAAAGGTCTCACTCCTCGACATATCCCACAAGCGAGACTTAACTCAAGCATATTTAAAATCCATGGGAGCTTTTATAGGCAATTAGCTGCAAGATCTCCCTCCCTGTGTAAATCTGAAGCAGCCTTCAGGCCCTCAGAGTGGAAAGGGGTGAATTGATTTACCATGTTGCCAGTCTAAATGCAAATAAACGACAAGAGTGAGAGTGTATTTTGAGTGACAAGACGGTACTGTACCTTCCCGGAGTCGACAAGTTTAGTGACATCGTCCAGCGCCGGCCCATCTGGAGCGTAAAACCCCCAGCGGTAGAAGGCGCCACTTGATAGCATAGTCTAATAAAAACAAAAGAGATTGTCCAGAAGAATAAAAAGTTCGGAAGAGACCTTACAATCAATTTGTAAGGATTGAAATATGATTTTTTATTAAAATATTTTACTACAATGGCAGTGAAATTGGCATTGTCACATAAAACAAACAAACAAATTTCAATATAATGCTAATGATAAATGCTTGTGTCAACTGCAATTAACTATATCTAATTCTCAAGCTTTATTATTCATTTTTTTATAATTGTATTCCAGGCTTAAACAACAATTGAAATAATTTCTTAGAATATTGACAGCATGATTTACTTCGGTGCCGTTTGCACTTCAAACATCCTTTTAAAAGCCTTTCAACAGAAATTTAACTAAGTATTTCTTATTTCCAGCTGTTCTTCATGTGAAATTTTACTCCAATTCTCTGCTCATTCACTGCTGTCATAAGATCGTCCACAGGAGGGCCCCGCAGAGCCGTCAGACTGTATGGATGGAAGGGTTGACTCTTGTTTAATGTTCAGCTCTCAGGGTGTGACTCCTGTTCAGAGCCCCACCAAACTGACCGGCTGGCTGCTCCCACGGACAAAGGGGCCCATGAGGCTTGGCAAGAAACACACTAACACTGGTATTTGCAGTAGGGGAGATAGTTGGCTACAATCTGCACATACAACAAATAGTGCTGCTTCAGCAACACACACAGCGCACTAACATTCACACAAGCATTCACACAGAGTCTCGTCCCCCAAACGCTAACACTGCCAGCTGTACTTTCAGTCATTCTTCTGCTTTCCAGGACAACAGGACTCACGCTCCCAAACAACTCCCTGACTTTAACCTTAAAGGGATAGTTCAGTTTCTTTTGTAAATAGGCTTTGAAAAGCTGCTTGTGTGTGGTTTATGTGTTTGTTAGTGTGATCCCAGTTTACTGAGGTAGACGGAAGGAATCAAGAAGAACAAATGTATATTCTGTAGTAAACGTGTGCAGTAAATAATGGGTTTTAAAAGATAGTTAAGTATTGGACAGACATTGCCTTGTTATGCTCTATTGTCATGTCCTGAAAGAGGAACAATTACAGCAGGCAGCATTACAGTTTTGTTTTACCTTCCGGTTTAGTAATAGTGGCACTAAGGAAAGCATGGTTATTTATTAAGAGATTAAAGCATGACATTCTCAGCCTTTATATGTAACTATAACCATTTGTGATTGTATGCGTGTCTATTATTATATAATTTAATTAGAAGCTTTTGTGCAAACAGTGTGCTCAGTTAAAACATGGCTGTGCTTCTCTAGCAGCACTCAGAATGGATGCCTTGTCTACAATGTTTTCAAAAATGACAAATGCAGATTATGATTGTTTTGTTCAACCGTATACAACATTTTACACTAATTAAGTTAATGTTCATTCATTCATTGTTTTTTGAACCTTAACCACAACTAGACCACACCTCTATTTTTCCCAGAAGCCCTGTTTATTCCGTTTATTCCGTTTATTCAGTTCTGTTCTTTCGACCCCACCCACCCAGTCCTTTTTCTCTCTACCCATTTTCTTTCAGCTTCCATTTTTCCATAACTGGACCCAAGAAGGGGGGTTTCTACTCAGCTGGCTGAACTACAGGTGGATAGCCACAGACAAAAAAGAAAAACATGTTCTGACGACACACACTTTCACTCCCTACAGGGTTTCTTTCAACAAGTCAAGCAAGAGTAAAATGTGTGTGTCATTACTTGTCATTATATGATTTTTCACTGAATTTCAGCTGCTCAACTGAATGGAAATAAACTAAAACAGAAATGTCCACAGCTGAAAACAGATGCACACACCTCAGTGTCACTAAGGATTAAGAAGTGCATTTATTTAGGAATCATTTGTGGCCTACACCCAGGTTGAAGTAATGCTGCATATAAGCAGTCACAACACAAACCATGACAGAATTATGAGTTTTAGGTGTTTTCTCTGGAATACTTTTCACCGCACATTTATACCATACATTCGTTTTTACTATGGGGACTATATTTTAGCCCAAGAGCTTGGACTATTACATTTTTCAAGTGACTTTATGACATCAGTCCAAACAAATGATACTAAAGTAAAGAAGAGGCAGGAAGTATTCCACTCATAAACGTATGTTCATAGTTTTCTACAGTCTGTCAGTCTGTGCTATCCCAAAGTTAGCACAGAATAGTTAATAAGCAGCACATTGCTGTTTTTTTCAGATCAGTATTGTTGGCATGGTTAGAACAAACATTAAGACAAAGCTTCTTGTAATGTTTGTGATGCCACCCAACACCTAACAACTACTTAATATTACAACATTGTTTTATTCATCACAATACACATTGCAGTATACAAAGCTTAGAAAACAAACCCCAACAGATTAATTCAGTTCCTAGTATCTGTGAGCTCTACAGCTACACTGCCACACACCACCAAAGGTGCCACTGTGATCGCCCTGAGTCACCTCCAACATAAAGGAATAACAACTTACTCACTGAGCTTTAAGAGAAACTCGGTTCTTACAACAGGGAGTTGACCATATTATATTTCCTAAGTGCCATTTCAGCAGCAGTGTTTACCTGTAAGGCTTTGTTGTGCAGATTGCATCCAGCCGTAATCGTTCCACTGAACAGGCCCATGTTGTCCGTGCTGGAGAGTAAAGATGTGACCAGTGTGACGTACTTGGCTCCAGACCAGGGCTTCAACAGGCCCAGCGTCCACTGCTCTGCGTCTCCACCCACGTTGTCCAGGATTACATCAAACCTGATGGTGCAAAAATAACCTGTTTTATCATTATTTGCAGTCATAAATGTCTAAGTAAATCCCTGGTGTTACACGTTACAAGAGGTATTTCTAAAGTAAAAACCATTGGGATGAACATGAAACAATAGGTCAGTCAACGTCAGTCAAACGTCAGTCAAAGTCTGGATCTACTCAGGATCATGGACAATATAGGACTATGCACACCAGACAAAGAGTTTATTTACTGATATTGCTATAGACTCCTTCACTGTTAAGCAACATAAGCTGTGCTCTCATTTTGGAAAAAAAAAAAACACAAGACATTTTTAAAGAAAAGAAGGGTATTAATGTTGTTTGTTCTGTGCCGTGTTTAAAAACTCAATAAAAGGAATAAAGTAAAAAAAAAAGAAAGGTATTAGTTTACGTTGGGTACAGATAAACTATGTGTGTGTGCTGTCAGTGAGTGAGTAGAGGACAATCAGGACATTTAGGCTGAAATACATCATAGATTTTAAAAGCAACCTTGCTCTGTTTGCTGGTGGTAAACAACACAGCAGCCGTCAGCCAACCATAACAGAGTCACGGTTAGTCAGGAGAGAACAGGGTAGTGGTGTGTTCATTAACTTGTGTGCTAATATAATATGTATAAGACTGAACTTAAAGGGTTTTTTTTTTTTTTTTTACAGCTACTACCTGGAATCTCTTCCTATATTTCATTCACTTTTATTGATCTTGAGTGCAGTACCTGAAAGGGGTAGGGTTAAATATACTCAACATGGTGTATATCGTTTTTTGGTTTGTTTGTGTCGTCTGAGACACAACAACAATCAGCACAATTTAAATTAATTACTATTTGTTTTGGCTACGTGCCAAGTTTGTGTCGAGGACAAGACAGAGTTTACATTTAGGTTCATGTGTCCATCGTAACAATTGGGTGAATTAGAAAGCAGGTGCACATGTGCGAACAAGTACATGTTAACCACATTTAGGGAACTTAAGGCACTAGCACAAACAGTTCATGTGAAAGATAATTCCTTTTTTATATGCATATTTATCAGCCTAGCATTGATGATTAAGATGCATCATTAGAGCCTGGCCTAGAACATGCTGCTCTGATCCGTTTTTTAACACATCTCCATTCCTCTCACTTAAGACACAATGTACTGTACCGTCCGATGTCTCCCTTCAGAAGCACACACCATTCCTTTTAGATACCTGTCCATTACTTCTAACTGTTCGGCCGCGTCGCCTGCTGTGTAGTCCACAACCTCGTCGGCCCCCAGCCCTCTAACAAGCCCCTCTGCGTTGTGAGAGCAGGTAACGGTAACGTGTGCACCCCAGGCCTTCAATAACTGTGAGAAAAGAGAAGACGGGGGGGAAAAAAAGGAAATATACACACAGCAGCACAACGAGGAGGATAAATGTAGAGAAACTAATGGAGAGCACTTACTTGTATAGAAAATGTTCCTACTCCTCCAGATCCGCCGGTGATTAGAACTCTAGGAGGGAGAGCAACAACTGTGTTTTTCAATTATTGCGACTGTGGCTTTAAAGGGAAGCTATTAAATGAATCAGAAAGCCCCAGCGGAATAGAGGGATTTGTCAGATTGGAAGACATTAGATACAACGATTTTCAAAGGTTTTCAAAGCCTTTGCTCCAATTTAAAACAAACCAGAAGTTAATTAAACAAAGATTTCCTTAAACTCAGCAAATTGTTAGCATAAACATCCAAAAACCTCTACTGAAAAAGAAATTTGAATGCGTTTCTCTTTCAGTGGTGCTCAGTTTGTCTGCTTAGAGCTTACTTTACGTTCTGGGCTCAGTTTGTAGGAGCAGGACGTAATGGAACGGCTCTCCTCATTGAGTTTTATAGAGTTTAAAATGTTTTTCTCAGGATTAACAAACACAATTTAAAACATGTCATTGTCATTTAAGACAAATTTACAAAAATAAAAACTTCTCTCTGATGTATGCCACTACTTTATTATACTTTATATTGTAACTTTACACAAAGCATCATTAAATAAAATGCCTAGAAGTGGTAAGTTTTCTTTCTAAGTTTAAAAATAATAAGGTGATGCTTCTAATAATTATTTATTATACATTTGACAACATAAGCATTAGTAATAAGGTATTATTATTTATTTGCATTACAGTTGTAAAATCGTTTCTTAGAGGTCAAGGGGTCTTTTGTTAGCTTTATCTGATTTTGCAGTTGATATTAAATTAGTTTTTTTGACCTTGTCCATTAGACGTAGACTTGTCAGGAGCAGTGTGATGCATCAAGCGCATTCACTCCATAGTCAACATTACTCAAGTAGGACTGCAGTGAGAGCACAGTACTCTACAGTCTTTACGAGTTTCTCAAATGATAAATGATGCACAGTATTCAAAGAAAGTAGGGGATGCTTACCTTTTATTGGACGCACTGTCTTTGCAAAGACCACCAGCGTTTACCAGCGCAGACAAAGCAGTACTGGCAACATAAGGGATGGATGCTGCTTCTGTGTGGCTCAGCGACTCAGGCTTGTGTGAAACCTATAAAAAAAAAAAAACAGCAACACACAAAAGTAAAGCTGTAAAAAAATAAAATAAAAGTCAATATAAAAACAATCTTTGGGGTTTGCAATTAAAAAGTTGAGCCCAATTAGCGTGGTTACTGGTGGGAGGATAATTTGTTATGAGCCGCAGAGTAAATTAACGGCGACAGAAAAAAGGAACAGGGATCAATTTGAGGGGCTCTGTAATTGCTGCCACTGTTGCGTCTGTAACAAACTTATCCTAATTAAATCCTAGGCTGCAGTGTTACATAAGATGGTCCACTTAATCCAAAAAAGTCATATGCTCTTTACAATTCAAATGAGAAAGATTAGTCAATTCTGTCAACGATAGAACAGAAACAATCGGTTTTTAATTTAATACTAAGATAAATTTGCACCTCGTACTCGGACAGAGTGACGAATTCTGCAAGACTGCCCGGCTTCCAAGGAGGGACGGCAGCCCAAACCTGAAACACAGATTAAATTACTTCTAATCCCAGGGCTACAGGTGACATTAGGGCCTGTGTGATGACCTCAAATGTCATCAAGATTTTACATTATTAAAAACATACAATGTGTTTTTATCCCTAATCGATCAGTGACAAGTTTGTAGTGTTATTAATAACTCTTAAGGCTGAACAGAGGATACTTATGTTTTATTATACTTTTTTAACGTGTGATCTTTTGAAAGTGAAAGAGTTTTGTAAATTTTACAACATGTAAAGCTCCACATCACTCACTGGAGGTTCCACTATTTACTGTTTCAACAGCTGCCAAGAGAGAACAAACTGAGCACTGTTGGATTAGAAGCACATTAACAGTTTTTAGGATTCAAATATTTTTCTTAAAACAACAGCATGTACTTGCAGGGTTTCCATATCTGTTTGTTTGCTCTAAAATGTTAGCTATCGCTATTAAGGTCACATCCTAACATTTTAACTCTAAATATGCTGCTAAAAAGCTACTATAGACTATGCTTTTGATTATGATTGCCCAGTTTTCAATTGGAGCACTTCCGGATTATTTGAGATATTACTGTATTGTTTTACTGTTTAGGACTCAATCCTAACCCAGCGTTTGTTTGTGTTGGTCACTCAGCGGTGATGAAAGGGCCCACCTCGTCTCCAGGAGCAAAATATGTAACTTCTGATCCACAGTCCACTACTACTCCAGAAACATCCCGGCCCAAAATCAGTGGGAACTCACTGTTACTGTCATTCATGGATAAAGGATCTCTCCTCAACTTCAGCATTTTAGCTCCATAACCCCCTGAGTAAATACACACATGCAACACATGTCAACCAATAAACTTTATGTACACAGCTATTGATATTTCCAACTCACAGTCATGTTTGTCAGAACACTTACCCCTCATAGAGATGTCCAGTGGGTTGAGACTTGCAGCATAGACTCTGATCATAACATCCGTGGGAGAGGACACCGTGGGGGCGGTGATTTCCTCTGAATACCTCAACACAGAGTTGGTTCCATACTTATCGATGACCCAGGCGGACATGCAGCTCTGCAGTCTCGAAGGGGAGCTGATGAAATGTCTTCTAAAGCACACAGTTTGCGCTAATGTTTTGCCAAAACCCGGTGGCAGAAAATGAAATAGCCGAGCAGAGGCCATTGTCGCGGTAAGAGCTTATTTATTCCGCTCTCAGCGAGATGTATGCAGCCACCAAGGTCAGCTTTATTACTCAATAAGACATAGCTAGCTAGCAGATATGCTAGGTAGCTACTGGGCGAACATGCACGAATTAGTCACTAATAAAGCGAAAACATGCGAAATGCGTCTGTAAAATTAAACAGACAACCGCGTCTGTGTGCACGGTATTAATTTAGGTGACTGGCATTAAATCTGTAAGAAGAAATGTAACATAATTAGAGGCAAACCTTCCCAGTTGCAGCTAAGAGGCTACATAACATGCTAACCTATGAACTCAAAGCAGTAACCAATCAGATTAGCGCAAGATTCTGTCCAATAGCAAACGAGCATCAACTATGTAGAATAAATAATAATAAAAAAAATAAAGCCGCGATTTAGCCCTTGAATAATCATATTTATTTGTTGTGTTTGTTATTTGTTATTTTTTAATCATACTTCCCTTTTATTTAAATTTTATTTAAAATAACCATCTGGGCAAAGGGCAGCTTTAAGATAGAGTCGGCACAAAGATAGATACATCAATAGCCTTTTCAATTATCATATTATATGATTTAATATAATTTGTAATCCTTTTTAGTATGTGTTCAATATACAGTATATAGTGTCAATAAACATCATCTTACGCTTAGGTGACAGAGGTCGTGGGTCACTGGGACCTTTGGGCCTTATGCAAAAATTGATTGTGCTATATGCTATAACTAGCAAAATATTATTAATTATTATATTATAAAAACAAAATATAAAGAATAGTTGCTAGATCAATTATGGAGCCTTTCCTGTCAATTACTTTACAGATGCAAACATGAAAAGAAAGTGTGCATTAAATGCTTCCATACACTTGAGAGGACTACTCAGACATAATGTGGCTGCTGAGTGCTCATCGGCTGGAGACCAGTGGGTGGAAAACATGGCTGTCTAATGGACAGTTTAACATAACCTGACATAGTGAGGTTTGTGAAGTATGTGATAGCCCATAACTATAACACAAAAACAGCTTTAAAAGTTCATTTGTAAATGTGGTCCAGACAATAATGCAGCCTGATACATAAACTTTATTTATTTATTTATTTATTTATTTGGATCCCCATCAGCTGCGCCCAATGGAGACAGCTAATTTTCCTAAGTTTACATATCCTGGGCCATTTTTCAAGAGAATATGAATGAATGATAACACAAAACCATTTCTTTCACTCATAGTTAGTGGGTGAAGCCGCTTATTGTTACTCTTTTTAAATTATAATGACAACAGAAACTACCCAAATGATGTAGGCCTGATAACATGCACATGTGACACAAACAGGTTTTGAATGGCTACTAAAGGTAAGCATCCTCACCTGTTTGCTTGTTATCAGTGTGTGTATAAAAGGTCGTGAGTTTCTGGGCTCCTGACAGACCCTTGCATCTTTCATCTAGTGCTGCTTGTTTCTGTCTGAGTCATGGGGAAACAAAAGAATTGTTAAAGGATCTGCGGGGAAAAGGTAATTGAACTGTATAAAACAGGAAATAGATATAAAAAGATATTGAGAATAAATTGAGAATCTTAATCAGCAGTGTTCAAACTCTAATTAAGATTCTGTTGAAACCAAACCATGGTCAGGTTGACCAACAATAATTTCAACCACAACTGACAGGAAAAAATGTTTTAGATGCAAAAACAGAAAAACTATCCCACAGATAGCTTTGTTATTTGGTGTGATGAGACCAAAATTTAACTTTTTGGCCATAACCATAAGTATATTTGGAAAAAAATTAACAAGGTCTATGATGAAAGTTACACCATTCCTACTGTGAAACATGGAGGTGGAGCTGATGTTTTGGGGAAGTGTTAGCTACAAAAAGGCACAGGAAAAGATGAATGCAGCATGTTATCAGAAAATACTGGAGGAATATTTGCACTCATCAGTTGCACATGGGACTTGGACGTTCCAACATGACAAGGATCCAAAGCACAAGGCCAAGTCGACCTGTCATTGACTACAGCAGCATAAAGTGAAGGTTCTGGACTGGCCTCAGTCTCCTGACCTCAGTCTCATTGAGCCACTCTGGAGAGATCTCAAACGTGCAGTTCATGCAAGACAGCCCAAGAATTTACAGGAACTTGAGGCTTTTTGCCAAAAAGAATGTGTGGCTTTACCATCTGAGAAAATAAAGAGCCTCATCCACAACTTCCACAAAAGACTTCGGGCTGTCATTGATGTTAAAGGTGGCAGTAAACAGTATTAAGAACTTTTTATCAGGGTTATTTGGGTAGTTTATGTTGTCATTATGATTTAAAAAGAGTAAACACAGTTGTTTGACAATAAAATGTTTTTGTTATCGTTCATATTCTCTGAAAATGGCCCAAAAATCACAATCTGTTAAGTTGTGTAAACTTGTGAGCACATCTGTATGGTAAAAGATCACAACATTAAAATATATTAAGAACATTCCGAGAACATGTATGATATAGAAGGGTCTGGGAACAATTTTCACATTTAAATAATGCAAAGCTGACCACGCTGCCCTGTTTTGTATAAAGCTTGAGTCTGTTATTTATTATTTTAGTCAAGAGAGATGGTAAATGTTTACTGCATTTTCTCACAACTGCTAAGGCTTTACCAATGTTTTAACCATAACATTGACATCAATGTGTATATCTGCATTTCACCTCCAGACTGTCAGAGAAGCTCCCATTAAAGAAAACCCTCTAACGTCTGACCCAGGCAACTGCAAACGGACTAAAACCATAGGCTTCTCAAGAAGTAACTTGTGCTCAGTTACATCAAACGTGCGATAAAGTCTTACAAAACCGTTCCGCACATCATTTTATTATCTGAAGCCATCTGTACCAATGCAAAGCAGGTTGAGTAACCTTTCCTGTAGGCGTGCTTAAGATTTGTAAATGGATTATTTTCTGAGAAATATGCTTTAATTTAATCAGATACTGCCATATTTCTATCATTTACGCAGCCACAGCTTTCATTTTCTGTCCCTATTATCAAGCTAAATGACATGCATTAGTAATTGTGGTTAGCTTTTCTTTTAGTGGGCATTTCTATAAATCTCCTACAAACACAACTTCCATATTTGAATCACAAATTTTATCTAGCATTTTGCCCATATTATCTAAGTTATCCAGGACAAAGTTCAGGAATTTTGTCTTGAACATAGAAATTTAAAGCCGTAACCCTGAATGCTTAGAGCTTTATTTTCAAATTCATCATCTAAATGAGTTTAATATACAAATTAAATTAATTATAAAGTTCATATACCTTATTTCTTAAACTGCATACATTCAAATAGACCAGTTTTATACTTCTCTTAAATAAAATAAATAAAGCAGACACAGACATAGATTATGTTTTTAAAAGTTAAGATTATAATTAATTAACCTTCATTTGTTGGAACTATGTTACTGGTAAAGATGCCAAATTAAGTTTTTCCAGTTGTTCGAGATTTCAAATGCACAAAATGTCCTTTTCTGGTGTACCATTCATTTGAACAAAAACTCTGCAAATGGATGTCCTTGTAGCCTGGATCTTTCATCAACTGTTGCTTAATGCTTGGTTCATATAAAAGCTCACTTTGCAAGTTCCAAGTAATATTCCTATATTATATGAATATATTATTATTATATTAATATAGCATACAAGAGGTGGGTGAAGTGTTATTGGTAATCTGCTGCCAGTATTTTGGTAATACCCGTTATTCCCTTTGCTTTATCACAAAAAAAGGTCCAAGTCAAGTAAAAAAAACTGAGGATATAAGTGAGAAAAAAAGTGTTTCTTAAAATGGAACATGAGCAGTGGGATGATAGTCTGTGAAAAAGTGATTTAACGTCATGCTCTGCCTTGAATGGTGCCTCCTTCATTGATGCAGGTTTAGACAGTGCTCAAGTGAAAGTACTGGAGCTCCAGATTTAAACTGACTTCAGAAGTACAGGTACGTGCAGAAAAGGTATTGTAATGACGTAAATCCAACTCATTTCTTCATCTCCGGATTAGAGCTAGATCACTTTATGATGGAAAATGCTGATTAAAAACCCCTCTAGATGCAAGTCCCCTGCCACATGACTAAAACATCACTTTATCCCCTGCAACTGTCCAAATCACAAAGAAAATATATGTTGTTACAAAAATGCATCCCAGGTTTTATAGTGAAGCATATTTACAGTACTATAACAATATTATGAGGCAAAAAAAACTAGACTTGTTAAGCCTAAAAGACGCAGTTAAAAGAAAACGTGTTTTTCCGAAGACGAGAGAACAGGGGGTGAGAAAAGTCGCGGGCGAATGTGACAGTGTGACCTGTTGCTATGTGATTGTAATTCAGCACGAATCCAGGCAACAAACAGCACTGCCATTATAATCACAGCTCCCTGGGAAAAGGGACACTCTGAAAATTGGATGCTTTGTTTACGCCGGCTCATTAAAGTGGATATGTGTGCGATGAGTTATTCCCCAGTCTGATTATTAGAAAAGTTTTATTCTGCTGTAGCTTTCAAAGGTGCTTCCTCGTGTTATTCTTTTCTTATTTCTCTAATCCAGATATCCAGCTACAAGACTTGACGTAATGGATGCCCCAGTCTTTATAGTGTGTAGAAGATAAAGAAAAGAACCTACAGGCAAAACAATATGTGCTGTGTCGTATATACTTAGACAGGTGCTGGTCATCTAGTTAGAATATCATCAAAAAGTTTATTT
>JALDNG010000222.1:62500-110000 GCA_024349245.1 Neodontobutis hainanensis
ATTATGTAGAGTTTTGTAATATACTTACAGTTACAAACAATTGACCAAACAAGACATAACAAAGCCTTCAGTGGCATTGTTATCAAAATAACACTCTTTAGGAAGAATATTTAAAGGTCATTGTTTAAAGGTCCACACAACCCAGTGGAAGTTCAGTCATTTTCTGTTCCTGTTTCCAGTAGTAATCAGAGAAGACACATTTACATTTATTTTTTAGCACAGATTTTTACATTGCTTGAGAGATTTATGAACTAAACTAAACTCTGTGTTTGTTCGTAAATAACAGTGTGTCTCTGCAAGGCTACCACAGGTACTCACAAGCGATAAAAATGAGAGACATAAGGTGACAAAATATCTGCCTTTTGGAAATTAGTAATTAGGAGCATTAAAGACTGAGGAGAAAACTGTTTTACTGTACAGTCTGAAGCGGGAGGTGTTCTCCATGCACCATCTGTAGCACTGTCCCAAAGCTCCTAACACTGCTCTGAGGAGCGAGGAGTGAGCAGACTTCAGTGAGGGGGATGAGTGAGGACACACCGCAGCGTCCTACACCAAAGTCATGCTCCGTAAAACCCACACCATGCCCTGATGGACGGGCAAGTATCATCTCTTAGGTGTGTTTATGTGAATAAATTCCATTGAAATGACGTGTTTTATTTACAATAACTAGTTGTTTATTGAGATTTAAAATGCCCAAGTCATAAGGAACCTTAAATATGTATATAAAGAAGTGACCTATACTCTCCCTCTCCACTGGTGGCACTGTTGGCTACAGTCATGTAGCGTTAGCCATGTTGGTTGACGTATGCAATGCTAACCAATGCTCTATTACAACCACTACAAACGCTCTCAAAGTTTCTACAAATACAGTCATTGTAATTGAAATGCTACTTTATTATCTAGGGTTATAGGTTATGTTTCTTTGTGGAGGCCCTGTGCATATAAAAGAATGAAAACTTCTTAAAACTTTCAGGTAAATATTAGTCTATAGGTTGTGTCTTGTATTATATTTGCAAGTTTGGGTGTGTTGATGTACATGCCCTGGAATGGAAATGAAAAAGTTCTTACAAAAGCTTACATCTGCTGACTAATATGAACGTAGCTGAACGGGTCATATCCGTGATGCACATGCTTCTACTCTTTCTTTTTGACATTTTTATCATCAGAACCCAAAGTCAAGTGTATGGATTTGATGTCCTTTGTTATGGGTTTCTCAGAAATCTGTGATTGTACAGTCCTGCTTTAGGACAAACGCACATTGTCTGTCTCTTGTTGAGCAGATAGGCACAAAGGCATGACTCTCTTACGCATCAGTGTATTCATCAGTCTTTGTGTGTCGGATTAGTTCATGTTCGTAGTCAGTATATGTCCCTGGGACTTCTCTCAACACAATCCACACAGACAGGATGAGTGGGTGGACTGTTTCCCCAACAACCAGGTGCTTTTGTGCAGCGTCAGATGTCCTTCTGTAAGGTTGAGAGGAAACTGGTTTGTCCTTCTTCTGCAGTTTGTTGGGCAGCGGATGATCTCTGAGGAGTTGGGCAGCCGCTCACAGCAGGGGCAGCAGTGCTCTAAAAAAGGATGCAGCCTGATTTTCTTATGAAATCAGGTTAGGGCTGAGGACTGCTGTCATATTAAGCAGGTCATGGAAAGGATGAAGCTTTGCGTGACAACAGGGCAATAATGAAGTCATGTTGGGATTATGTTTAGTAATCATTACACTGTGTGTCTTGAAAGGCTATTGATTTAACCATAATAAACATCCAGCATAGCCTCCTTTGTCTGTGATTTTGGACAGGTCTGTCCTTTAGAAAAAGAAAAATGACATCCATTTATTGGTGATGGCAAAAATTGCACTGTACATTTGGAGATGAAGACATGGAGATACAAAACTCAACTATACCCCTAGGTAGGGGTATAGTAATGCTGTATCCAGGGCCGGCCCCTCCAACCTGTCGACTTCATTTGATTCATATTGCAGCCAGTTCAGTTTGCCTTTGCCAGTCATTTAGAACCGACAGTCACAATAGTTTATCTGAAACTTGGGTTTTACCTGAAGACATTGGGCCACCTGTTGTTGGAAACCCAGTCAAAAATGTTTAATGTATTTATTTTCCATTGGCCAAAAAATAAATGTATTTTAAATCAACCTGCTCAGGGCCCCAAAATGAAAAGGAGTGGCCCTGAATATTTAAGGCAAATCTCAGAGCCATTTTAATAGGCCTATTGCCTATTCAAAAAACATTAACTGAATTTTTGCAATGTCTAGAAAAAAGAAATTCCTCTGTCCACAAGAAAAGATCTTATTTTACAGCATGTGACGGTCAATACACTTCAGTAAATCTCCTTTTGCACAGCACGACCCAGGATTGTGTCGGAACTCTTTTTCCATTTTGCAGTTGCCGTGGCGACTGAAGCCTCTGGATATGGATCACTGAGCAGACAGCAGCCGAGGATATGCTCCTAATTGACAAGCAACATGTTATTACTGCAAATGAGTGAAATGGCGGCTCGATAGAGGCCTGCCTCCTCTTTCAGCCGATTGATCCACTTTAGAATTCTGTTAACAAGCAAAACTAGAGAACAGGTTGCACCTAAAAAGCACCGAGGACGAAAAGAACGGGGAAAGTGCCATGGGCATTTGCAGCTGCTTCTTGTGTTTCTTTCTCTTCCTTTAAGTCTCTCCCTCCCATGTGTGAGTGTGTTTCCTCCTACCTGACTGCTGACTAGACACCTGGGACCGTTCTGGCTTCAGCCACAGCTTTAGAGGAGCAGCTCTCCAGCCACTCCTCACCAGTTTACTACTAACACTGTTACTGTTACTTTGTATTTGAGTATTATGTGGTGATGTTCGATACCACACATTTTCTTTCCAATCCAATACCAAGTAAAATTCAGTCTTTGTTTCGGCAACACCGAGCCGATACCAATACTTTGTATAAATTATGTGTTTGAAAAATCAAAATCAAAATGTATTTCAAATGATAGTTTCATATACAAGACATCAGCCCACAGTGGTTGTTTTAATACCCCAGACTTTTAATGTCTGGACTATGTAATCCACTTTAAATGATCTACTCTGCTGGCAGCTTTACCTGACGAACTCTAGGCCTGTTAAAGGGATGTGACCGGAGGAAGAAGAAGTAGTTTCTACCAACTGAGTATTATTTAGAAGAGATCCTGATAGTTTAGTTTCTTTCCACTCTATGAAGTGAATGTGTTAACTTAGGTTTGAGAGCAAGGCCACGCCTCGACCACACCTCGACCACACCTCGAATTTTTCCAGAAGCCCTACTTATACCCGTCAGTTTTATTTCGTTCACCTGCCTGCCTGCCCCACACCTGCCCACCTCTCCGCTTCTCGGTGAAACAACCACTTGTTTTATGAACAATAAGCTGTGATTCCACTTACCTACGTGTTCTGCTTGAGTCCATTCTAGTTCTGTGGCAGTAAGTGCTTCAAACCATCAGCAGGAAGGATGTTTCTGCTGAGTAATAGGCTTTTGTCTGTATTTTTTATCATTTTCCTTCCTTCATTTTATCTCAGTGTATAGCTAATGTTTCCGAAATGCTGTTTTTAATAAGTTTACAATTGATTTAAACACACACACACACACATTGGTTTGAATGTTTGAGTTTCTGTGTTGTTTTCTCAATTGATCGGTGCAACAAAGCACAGCTCCATTGTTTAATTGTGTCCGTAGTTTCACGGGTGATGTTGTTGGTTTCCATGATCACTTATTTACACATGAATCCTACACATTTTCCAAGTGTCTGGGGAAATACAAAAGACAAAAAACTTAAAGGGAAAGTTTAGTATTAGAGTATAGTATATTATTTTTACATCTTCCTTGTATGGTTTTTCATTTATATACAAAAATAAATACTTTTTCTGCACTGCATTGGTCTCTCTTTGCTGGCGTCTTGTTTGTCAGACAGATCAATAGGTAAGTATGGTTTGGGGGCTCGGCCAAATTGGCAAAAGCCAGCACTCTCTTATAATCCAGCTGAGTCAGACCCACGCCCCTGTGTTGGTCAGATACTTTAGAAAAAGCACTGATAAACAAATTCTCTTTTATTACATTACATAATAAACATACTGAAGTAATAATAGACATACTAAAGTTACTTGAATATAATAATGACTAATAATTAAGATGAAATGATAATAAAAGCCCTTTAAACAAAATAAGCGATGCATTTTGGCAAAGATAAAGTAAAACACTTTGAATGAATAAAAGGGTATGTAATAAAAAGGAAACGACAGTGGAGTTGAACAATACAAGACAAAGGATTTGCATGAACAATGTGGAAGTAGGAACAGATATAATCTCATATGTTTGACGTCAAAGTCCTTTGCATGGAGCCAAACCCGTGTTTCTTTTATGACTCTGAGTTTTGTTAGAACATATTTGTTGGCCTTAATACATTATTAGAGTTTGAGACACATTCACACACAAGCTGAATTTCTTTTTGGGGTAGTTTTTTTTTTTTTTTCTCATCATTAAATGTAGACCCAAAGTAGAATAAAAGCCACAATCCAGAATCAGTCACACATTCAAGGTTGAAACATGCTTTGTTTTGCTGTAATGACATCTTCCTTTTCAAAAACCCTATTACAAACTTTGCAGGTGGGACAAAAGTAAATTTGTGTAAATGGACTCAACTTAAAGGCTTTTGTTGTGTTTTGCCTGAATCTTTATTTATTTGTTTTGTCATTTTTATTGATTTAACACGTTTTAAACAACAGAACACCGGTTTAACCCACTCCTAAGACTGTGGCCTGTGGGGGCTGTTCCAGTTTTGCAAAATGAGCCCAGAAGCCACAGTAAATCCAGCTCCCACAATTCCAAACATATCCTTATGAATCCTGCGAGCATGAGCGACCTGTCCCACAGTAAACAGCTGTGGGGCAATCCTGTCCACTTTTCTAAATGTTTAAGCACCTCATCCCAAAGGACACTCCCAGAAACCATGAAGATCCTGTGAGTCCCAGTTGTATTACCACATTTTCAGCAATTAATGTTAAGAGACCCATTTTAAACAGTTCTGATGGTAAAAAAAAAAAAAAAAAAAATAATAATAATAATAATAATAATAATAATAATAATAATAAAAATTGATAAACTTATCCCTAGTAGTCCAGCCAATGTTTGAAATTATATTACAAGAGACCTATTTTTTTAATTTTGTTATTGAGATTTCTTTGCCAGACCAGTCACGTTTCATGCTTTGGTGACCTAAAAGTTTTGTTTTGGAGTAAATTACCAGGTAAATCTAACCGATCCTGACAGAGCTCACGGTGCTCCATATCTGTAAATATTTCCATAAATTCCCCTTATCTGTTTTCCTTTAACATATCACTGGTGTTTTGCCTGAATTTGTTTTTCCTCCTCCAGTAAGTTTAAACAGAATTTGAATGTCTGTAATGAACTGTAAAAAAAACACACTTCTCTTCAATGTTTGACCAACTTGTTTCCTAACTCAGCAGCAAACGGTTTATGCGTTTTGTATTTCTCCCGACAATAAACTCCAGGTGTCTACAGAGTGTTTCTTTTTACCGTCTCTGTATTAGTCAGCCTGGATATATGTAGGAATGAGTTAATAACATGAGGTTTCCAAAAAAGTGAGCAGCGGACAGGTGTGACACTGAGCTGTGCATCTGCGTGACATTTGAACTGAATTATTCATGAGAATGAGACCAGCTACAGAACTGCCTGGAAACAAAACGCCACCGCAAAACCAAAAAGAAACACAAGCACAGGATTCACTTGTATGTTTTTTTAACTTACTTTTGTTTTCCAAAGTGACCACATTTTATTGCCTACTGTTTTAAATCTTGAAACTTCCAAAGTCCAAAGATCTTAGGTTATTCTTTTCGTCTTACATGTTCATGTCAAACACACACTGTCTATCTTGAAGAAAAAATGTTTATTTAAAGCTCCATCGAAGCCATTACTCCCTGTTTCTGTTTTTTTACAGCAGCCTGGAGGGGACAAACTGAGCACTCCTAGAGGAGAAACACACACTTTTGGGCATTGGCATTGGCATTTATGAACTACTCAATTTTGTAAAATTACCACCTGACTTCTTTTCATTGTGTTGGTTTGTCCCTGCAGAGTTACCATAGCTGTTCACATGCTCTAAAAAAGTTACAATTGGCCCTTTTGACAACAAATGTCACAAAAAAGGTCATAAAACCAGCCACCTTTGAGAAAACTACAATAGATAAAACCCACAAAAGCTGTTTTTAATTTAGTGTTCGGTGTTTGTGTGAGTGTAGATAAAGCACCAATGGAAACTTTTGAAAACAACAACAAAATAAGTTGCTGGAGTTTTATATTTTACACATTTTGAAATAGAATTACACTGATGGACGGTCTTCTGAGACAGCTTATCAAAGGCAAACACCTCCTTAAACCACGAAGAAAGACAAGCTTGTGTTGTGGGCAGGGAGCCGTACTTGTGTGTGTTTGTTTGTGTTTAAGCCTGTTCTTGTGACGATGGCGACTGTCTAAATAATAGATCAAGTCAATCAATGATTAAAGGTCTTTTGGGTGTCACAACAGAGGTGACTCAGGGCGGAGGAAACCACCGACGGTGGACTAATAAAGTGAGACATTACAACATGTAGCCTAATGTTACTACATAGTTAAGTCAGAGTTTGTGTAAGGTGTATTTGTCTTTAGGTTTAGTGTTGTTAGCCTTCTGTCGAAATGTCTCTTTTAAAGCCAGTCACTGGGCAAAAGCAAAAATAAAAGACTTTTGTATAAGCCCTATAGCAACTTCTTATATATATAAAAGAAGGAGGCACATTTCTGATGGAAGTTCATACAGATACACACTAAAGGGCCACAGGTTTAAGGTTTAAGCTAATGCAGCCATGATCAACCTGGCTCATGTTTTGCTCTTTTGAGTGTGGGTTTGTGGTATTTAGTGAATTGGTAATTAGTAAATCTAATTGGAAATGCAATGCCAATGACAATTGTCTCTAAACTTCTACAAAAAGACAGACAGTCTAGTCCTAGTTCAGCCCCTTTGTTCTCTCAACTCCTCAAATACACATTTTCACTTTATTTCTAGGCCACAGTGGGCGTAGTACTAATGACGCTGGTGTATTTAAGTCTCTCAGTCTCTTAAAGCTTGAGGGTGTCCTGAAAGCCTTTAAAATGACCTCTTCAAGACTTCTTGCCTTCTACTTTGAAAGACTGCCCCTAAGTCCAAGCACATATCAGCTCTGCCACAATAACTTTATAAACGCTTACTCCTTTTAATTAGCTTTTGACCATTTTAATACACAAGCTTGTGCTTCTTTTGCTCTTTCTTATTTTGTTAATGACTGGTTTGGTCAGTTTCAAATGTCAGGGTTTTCCACAGTAAACCTACAGTAAATAAAACAGAAAATACTACAAGTGCACAGTTGCTTCTTTGAGTTTCTTACATACAGATACCTTTTTTTTTTCTTGGAATGGGAACTAGACAAGCTTTCATTAGAGTCATTGTCATTTTGTTTTCCCGTTGTTCTCCTTTTAGTAACTGTACCACACTGTTAGACCCGCAGCCGAGGTGTGGTACACTTAAATGTCACACCTACAGTCACTGCAACTGAACAGTAGCACATCACCTGATTGTCAAAATAAAAAACAACAATGACCTAAGTTAGGTCTGTTTTTGTTGCATTCAAGACATTTTGTCAATTACAGGAACAGAGTCAAGAACAACAAACTAGATAAGCATTTTATTTAATTCTGGTGTTTTCAAAAAGCCATTAATTCATCATATTATTGGGTAAATTGTTTCCAAATGGGTTTTTTATTGCATTGGTAATCACATTAGCCACTCTTAATACAATTTATTTATTGAAAAAACCTCTTGCAGAAGATATCCTTGTACTATTGATTTTCCCACACGGTAATATCAAAATTGGAATGAATGTGAACAAATAATGTAAAGTTACAAAGTAAAGTTAATATAAATATGATGTATGGACAACATTAAGCAAGTATGTATACTTAAAGGTGGGCTAGGTGATTTTTGTTATTCAATCTGCAGCTACATGTCAGATTAATGAATGACTTAGTGCCGTGATGAGCAGACGTTTGTCCACTGTGTGCAGAAGAAGTGCTTTGAAATCTGACCTAAATGCTGCTTAAAATTATTTGTCTCAGTGATTCTGGGTTTAGATAAGAATAATTTTAGAAACTCTTCAATCTTTAGCATCAGTGTAAAGTAACGTTGGCTAACAACAAGGTCTTGATGCTGGTTGCAACATCACTTTATTCATCTCATCAAGAAGCGGTTTTATGTTCCCATAATGTATCACAATCACAGTATCCGCTGACATCTTCTTTGATCGTCAGAGGATACTGTAAACGTGATGCTAATTCTAACGATACAGCATAACGTTTAGCCTCATTAGAACTGATTATTTGCAAAATGTGGATAAAGATCAGTTTAATGATTTGATTTGGTTTCACAATGCTTAATCTGGACATAGCCTAACATTCTGATGTTTTGTTCATCTCATTTTACCTTCTACAGTTTTTAGTATTCAGACAAAAATCTTATCAAGTACTGGAATCTAGCAACACCCTGAAATGATCCCAACCAAAGAAGATGAGAGTGGGAACATGGCACTTCACAGCTAAAGCCTCTAAAGCTTGTGCCACACCTTGTGTTTTCTGGGGTCGGCAGAATTGTTGCGAGTTGTTATCCAATACATTAACTCTATAATATTGCTTTGTTTGCCGTTATTGTTTTGTCAGGTGAAATGTCGTCTTCTTTATCTTGTCTTGGGTTAAATTACAAAGTGTCATCTGTTAAAACACCATTCTTTTTTTAGTGTTGAAGTCAATAGTTGAAAGCAGTCGAGAATATAAAGATGCTATACCATTTAATTACGTATTTTTTATGATTCAACTTGTGAGTCTAACTTAGGTACATCATGTAATTATTTATAGTAATTATTCCTATTATTATTAGCTATTTGGGTAAGTGTTTTTTATATAAACAGTATAATTCCACACTTTTTTTGCCAGTTCTTCTGCCCTTCTGTCTTTTATAATTTCGGCAACATTTTTGCTCTGTTCAATCTTTAAATAAGTCACAACAATTTTAGATATGCACGTGCTGAACATGTTTTTGTACCTTTTTCCCATTTTTTTCCCCCATACTTGTGGCTTAGGCTTTACAACTTTTTGGCATCTTTCTGACTTGTTTAATAGGTTGCTATGGTTGTTAGGGAGAGTTAGAGTGGCACATTCTGGTTCTGCTTCTGTTAAAGCTTTTGTGTTTCAGACGGTTTCTCTCCCACTAAAATCACTCAGTTACACAAATGACATGATAAAAATGTAGAAAAAACTGTCCTCAAGGCTCTGTTTTTCACACAATTTGAATTATCAGCTCTAAAGTGAGTTTAGTGGTTACACCTGACTTCCCCATCGACACCCATTATAAAGTCAACCAAAATTTTTACTCAAACCCAGAAATCTTTTTAAATTCAAACTAAATAAATCCAACTTTGGTCGACGATCCTAACTATTAACAAACCTGTAATAGGAGAATTTTTTTTTTTTTGTAAATATTGCTTATGCTTGTAAATTTTAATGGAACTATAAAAATGGAATTTGATGTTTATGGTTTACATCAAGCCATCACAGGGCCAAACATTTTTTTTTCTATAGTTTTTTTACTAAAAGTTTAATTATTTATCTGACCATTTTTATTTACTGACTGACCTGTAAAGTGATTAAAGTAACAGTACAAGTTGTGTCCAGTATGCCTAACTCTAGTGAAAAATGGCATCTATAACTTGAGATCTGAGAACTAGATTTTTATTAAGCCCTGTACTTTAAGACCTCTCTCAGGACTGAATGGTGCTCCAGATACTTCAGGCTGCTTTTAGATTTTATGCTCTATATACCTGGAATAAACTGAATCATAACCTGAGGCACTCTGCTTTGGCCTCAATGGTTCTTTACAAAAACTGAAAAGGAGCCATTGTGCACTGGAGAAATTCACAGAACGCTGCTAAATTTAAATTTCAGTATAAAAATGTGTCAATTATTTTAGCTCATTAAATGTCCCGGTGTTAAAATATTCAAAACTTTCACTAAACTTTTTCTCAAAATTGGCAGGCACAGTTAATTTTAATGAACAGCATTAGTCAGTTTCTTTGCAAATGCCTATTTACATTTTCCAACAGAACAAACAGCAGTGGAGGACGGTAAATGGACAGATCCGGAAAAGGGATGCTAAAAGGGAGGGGCGGGTCAGGTGGGAATAGTACGGGATGAGGTTAACAGTGCAGAGAGGATTGTGGAGACAATGGGCCGGGCTGATGACTCATGAGGTCGGCTTTTACTGGCTGAGGCATTTCCGAGCTGCATCAGAGAGCTCACTCACACAAGCCCATTGAGAGCGGGTGTTGTCAGAAGCATCTTTGATCAGCTGTCAAACGCATCGGTCAAAGAAGGGGCAGACTGCATTTATGCATCTACAGTATAAAACATTCCCCAACTCTGCAGCTGTTATATAATAGTAATGAATAACCCCTAGCAGCCATACATACTAATCAAACCTGACACTACTCTCCCGTGGGCTCTTTAAATATCACTGGGCACATAAAGTTTTTGACTGGAATAACAGGTTTCTTTTTGCTATTTACTTTAACATGACATGTCATTTTTTCTATCTCATCCTAATTCTTCTTCTTTTGGACAGCTGATATTGATTCCCAGAAGTTGGGTTGTTTTAGCAATATTCAGAAATATGCTATGGTCAATATCTTGAACAATAATGATCAGTTCGATTTACACCTTACACTTATTTATCTCTCCCTAGCAACCATAGCAACCCATTATATAAGTCAAAAAGGTGCCAAAATGTGAAACATAAACTGCAAATATGAAATATTTGTGACTTCAGAAACTTTCTAAAATCTTTCTTGACCTGCTCAGTTTGAGTTCTTTCAACATGCTGCATGTTTGGTTTAATAGTGTGTGGAGGCACTGGCGGTTATTGGTGAGTTTTAGTGAATTTATTCAATCATCTCAGGCCACATGTGGACATATTTTGACAAATGGCAGCAATGCATCTGATTTGTTTAATGTAACTTTAATGTTCATGGCCAAAAAGTTACAATACTTCTATTTAAAGCAAAGCAAAGCAGAAGGTGGTAGTCAAATGTATAGATTTTATACTGGGATGTTAGTGGGAATGTAGTAAAAAAAACAAATTTGTCTGCTAATCATTAAAGGTGCCTCTTGTAACGAAAGGGCTAATTAATCATTACCTAAGGCCTGTACTAAAGGCGTCGGCGTTGTTTTGTATCTGCTCAGTCTGTGGAGCTTGGCGTTGATCCAGAGACGACAGAATCCTGGTGGAGGGGTGTGAGGGGCTCAAGGGAATGCTGAGTCCATCTCTGGCCCATAGCTCAGCAGCTGCCTGTCTAGACCGCCTGGCTTCTCGACACCACGCCCTTTTATCCCTGTAGCATATTGTGATCAGTGTTGTAATGGTCAAGAGCAGTTTAGGCCTTGAGACTGGCCCTAAAATTTGTAAAGAGCTTATACTTGAGAGTACCAGTATTATTTGATCTATACTATAACCAACCGGAGTCTGAATAATGTGAACATCATTATTTCATTATCAACTGCCTCAAGGATATGTGTTTTTTGAGTACAGAACAAAGATCTCTTCATGCATTTTGCCTTGGTCCATTCTGGACTATGTCTCATATATATAATAATTTCATCAATTTTATTTTACCGGTTCTACCTTGGAAAATCGGCCAAATATTGTTTAGAAAAGCCATTTTGATTGCTATGTGTTAATAATATGTCTATATAAACAAATTTGTTAAACTCTTAGACTTATTATGTAACTTTTTAGGATGAATAAAGAACTAAATAAGAAATGCCTACCACAGCTTTAACACGATAAGTGACTGCATGTTTTAAGACGACCATAGAATTGAGGAAGCATTTACTTTGTAGTTTGTAATAATTTATTACACATTGTTTCTTCCATATACCCAAACTAATAAACGTACACCATTTCCATTTATACAAAATATAAACTATAAGAGGGGAATAAAATATAACTCTAACATGAATCCTTTCTCATATGGTTTTACACACAGCTTTTGTATCGGTCTGTCCCATGGGCGAAAGGGGGGGGGGCAATCAAACCCTCATTTGTAAAAGACTTTTAAAATTCACAAGGTAAAACTGACACAGTCCCGTGGCAACTTGTGTGCTACATACAAAACCATAAAAACCCAACTAAAAATGCCATCTGGCTCAAATATTTACTTAACTATGTTGAAAATACAGACAAAAGGCATCTTAAGAATATTATTTGCCAGAAAGAATTAAAGCCACAAGAAAAAACATCTGTATATTTGTGTGGTCCAGTTAAATACAGCCCTAAACATCTCCAAAACGGACACTCAAAAAGTGACGCTGTATCTCCTTTTGATTTCCTCCAACGAGGGCTGACACACAACTAGATGTTATCCTCCAAAAGCTCCTTTGAGCTCAAAAGTTACATCATGAAATGGAAATTTAAGAAGTCCACCCGTGTTGTTGTCTCTGTGCAGAGCTGCGGTGAAGAGAGGAGAAGCCAGCGGGATAAGAGAAGGTGGAGTGGTGCTGGAATGGAATGGCCTTCAACATTCAACAAAAGCGATGCAAGACTATAAAGAGAGGCGTGAGGAGAGCGGCTGAACTGGCCTGGAGGGAGACCCCCGCCCCGGCGGGAGAGGTGGTGTTGGTCGAACTGCTGAACGTGTTTGTGGCCGTTGTGGTGACGTTGGGGCTTAGAGTAGAGTTCACAGTCGTGTTGGTGTTGGTGGTGGTCTGGGAGAACACCTGTTGAAAGTGAATAGAACATTTTTAAGTGTGTCATTTGATTTTGGGTCATGTGTTGTTTCGAGGTGTGTATAAAATACTTTAAGTACTCAAGTATACACTAGTTTAGTGCTGGTTTTAAAATCAAGTTCAAGTTTATTAAATAATGTAATTAAACCTATACATTTTAATAAAAGGTTGAGCTAATATGCTTAATGCTGCATGTTGTTGCTGGATAATTAGTTGTTGGTAACATAGTGACCTGGACTTGTTTATACTGTAGCCTAGACAACCCAATGAGGTATAACATATTAGCATTCAGCTTTTAACTTCTGACTTGTGCCAAATTAAAGACACTAGATACTATTACAAACCAATAACTGGGTTGGTCTGTGACTTTTTGTGTTGGAGGCACAAGAACACCACAGTGACTCAGAAAACCCAGACTGTACCAGTGTTGTCAGTGTTAGCTAGTTGCTAGAGAGATGTCTTAGTTGCTAGGGAACCACAACATTCCATCCATTTTTCTGATTGTGGTAAAAATGACAATAGACAATGACCAATACAGAGAGAGGAATAACAATAGACAAACTAACCAAAGCCAACGTCAAACCCAGGTCTCCTATGTGCTCACTACCAGATGAAAAAAAACATAAAATAGAAGGTTTATGGGAATTATGTAAAAATATCAAAGGGTTAAATGTGCTTCTTGTGTTAAAGGAACTCCCTCTAGAGGGGTATTTGTGCAACTGCATTCAGAAATTTGAATATTTCCTGTCTTCAATGAAATGTTAACAAAAAAACATCAGGACAAAGTTTAGTTTGACTCTGTCCAGATGCCTACATCTTAACCTTTTATTAAATTATAACCTTATTTACTTAGACTCTCCACAGATGACCGCATCTTGTAAATAAATTGTTTGTGACAGGGTTTGGTGAATCACAAAATGGACACCTGCTACTCATAGTTTCTTAATGGAGCAAACCGAGAGCTGTGAGAGAGAATCTTATCTTCAAATCAAATTCACCTTGACACATTATCATCAGGCCTATATATTTGATCTAAACGATTACTTATTGTTGCTTTAACTACCTTTGGCTAACATTGTACTTTCCCAAAACATAAATAAAGACTTTTACTTTTATTTGACAAGAAAAATAAGATGTGATCTTATTTTGGGAACTTCTAAGTTAACAAATTGAAATGTATATTTGTTTTTTGTTTTTTCACAAAATAGTCTGTGTTATTAAACTTGAATATTAACATTTAGAGAGTACTTTTACTTGAGTACAGTTTTTCCTTCTCTAACGCCCTCTGGTTTTGATACTTTACAAAAGAACAGAGATGAACTGAAGGGGCTTTAGAGAAGAAGGCTTAACTAAACCCTGATAAACACAATGGACTTACGTAACAAAACCAAATCAACTAATTAAAATGGAAGCTACACTTGTGTTTAGCCTATTTATAGCTGAAACACGTCCGAGTCATTGGTTGAAGGCAAAAAGAAGGCACGAATTACTTTATTGGTGTGTATCCGGTTACATCTGGCCCAAGGTAAGCTAATGAAACTGAATATTCTCTCCCGCAGCCAGACAATACAGCACACCTGAATCATTTATACACTCGAGTGGAGGCTTATAATGAGCTTTCAGACAAAAAAGAGGTAAGTATATCATATGACCCTATAGAAACCCAGGCTTCCCTTTAATTAAACCCGCTCTCATTTAGAAATAGCACAATTGCGCGCATGTGCGCACAATCCCTGGAGAAGTTTAGTCTAGCCATTTTTCCATTATTCTCCTTCATTAAACATACGTCTTTCATCACAAAACAAAGATACACTTATATTAAAGTATATTCAAGCTACCACTGTTACTTACCAACGTAAATCCGTTAGAGCTTTAAAACAAGTAGCAATGAAACTAATGTCATATCAGATTCTCAAGGTGATCTTACCTGTGTCGTCAAACACAAGGCGAAGACGAACACTCCAAGGTGAAAGATGGTCATTTTGGACATGTTTTTCTGTGGAGATAAAGTGTCCAGGTGGAGGAGGATGCCCACTGACTCTGGCTCTCAGAAATGTGCGACCGTGCGTCAGGCGCAGCGTTTTATACGAGGCGCTCCAGTGACGTCGCCTGCCCATAAAGTAGCGTCAGGGAAAGAGGAAAACGGTAATAATTGAATTTACTAAGAGAAATGTAATCAGAGAAGGCGTTTAAGACCAAATGTACCTTAATAATACAGGTAATGACACTTTAGGTAAGGCTGAGAGATAAAAGGAGAGGTTAATTTGGAAAGTCAGCTGGGACTGCGCATGCTCCATGACGGTTTCCCACGTATTCTGTGTTTAGGTGCCTTGGCTTGAGGGTGAGTTAACTTTACTTTAGGCTCATCTGCATATCTACGGTACTTTAACTTTGTCAGATAAAGAGGAACATTGCTTTTGCAATAGGTTTGTAACCTTGTTACAGTTTGAGCTGAAACATGTGCCTGACGCATTTTCATTTAAGGCTTGTATGCAACCACCAGTAATGAAATATTGTGGTGTAACGACAGGAAAGGTCTGGAGCCCACAACCTGTTGAAAAAAAAGCAGGTGCAGTTTTATTAGAAATGTGGCAACAGCGACACCCAGTGGTGAAAGCCATAAAGCCGGCTGTAGTCGACTGTAAAGATATTGAAATAAGGGTTTATTGAGAGTGTGGGTCCAAAAGCAGAAAGTACCTTGGGCCTCTAATACACACTCTACACATAAGGCACATCATTATCATAAAATAAAAGTGCCCTCTGCCGTTATTTTGCCAATTTCCTTCTCATTTTTTATTTTTTTTAATTAGGTTATTATGCGTGTGAAGCCTTCAGCCAACCACAGCTCACAGAAGACTGTGAATATTTCAAATGACATGACAGACTATTAAATCTCATTCAGTGTAAACCTGGTTTTAACTTTAAACAAGGTTAATGAGGCTGGAAGTGAGGAAGAGGCTTCTTTACAAAATCCTTACAGATTTTCTCTTCACTAAGGCACCTGTTACTGGCCGAGATTAAAGTGAGTGAACATTTATTTTGACGTTGCATGGAAGCAGAAAATAAAACTGCTGTATGAATTTGTGCAAAGTAATTTTCTGTTGAACAATGTGCATGTATTATTTGCCTAATCTGGCAAGAGGCTGGACGTTATAGGGCCCTAACTCACATTTTCCAGGATTTTAAAGGATCTACTGCCAATATTATAAAGCCTTTGGTGGAGGTAGAGTGCGGGTTTAGGGGCACAGGGTGATCATCTGTCACAATGTGGTCATAATGTTGTGGCTGGTATGACAAATCTAATACAAAGTACCACTTTTTGTTACATTTAGTTTGTTCACAGACAGAACCAACTAACAACAAAGATAACCCCTGGCTGTTCTTTACAGAAGTCAAACTAAAGTTACACACTGCCCTCTATTGGACTCCACACAAAACTGTCTTTAACTCATAAGGGACCCACCCCACCAGCGTACACCGATAAAATCATCCATACACATTTGAAATCATCTCCTAAAGTGACACGGGAGCTTCTTTGTTCATGTTTCTGTGGACAGGAACAATAACAGACAATGTGGCAAGTAATTATAACTCGCTCCAGATGTGGAAACTGAAACTTAAACCTAGAAATACTCTGGAGTCACTTGTGTAAGTCAGGTTTCTCAGGGACTATATAGTGAGACTTTCAGACCCCGAGGAGCCGCGGGGACAACGCTCCCTGCAGAGGCACCAGATGTGCGCTGTTATGGAGATCCACAGAAAACAGAGAGAGGGGCCTTTAGCGAGGCATCAGATAAGCCCTGTTCCCAAAGCCGAGCCGGATCGGGTGTCATCAGTGGGTCTACGAGGGGGCGAAATCCAAGCCCTGCGTACTAGATCAGGTTTCTGTTTACACGAGCATGCTCCCTGGATTCCTCCCACCAGAGCAGAGCAGAGCAGAGCGAGGGAAGGGAGACAGAGGAGAGACGTCTGTCTGCTCTGTCTGTCTCTCTGCGTGGAGCTGATGTGACCTTTAGTGAAAGTTCTGGCCTGGGACTAAAATCACCACATGTTTTACTGTGAACCATTGAACGGATGAATGCCTAAATGGGTTATTTCTAATTTTAAAGTGAAAGGTTTGATTTCTTTTTTTAACTTGTTGTATGTTGACAGTTAGGGTTGTCTAGTTACTAAAAGCAATATGCGGTACTCACTGTTATTGGAGCCTCGTGCACCTGTACTCGTTTGACCTCCACATATACCACTATAATACTTACTGCAGTGAGTTTAATGCACCTTTCTTTCTATAAAGCTGTATGGAAGAATTGTCAAAAAATACAAATGATGCTTTGTTGAAGTCACAAAAAAAACTGATAAAACATTTGAAACAACATGGTTCTGAAATCTGTGTGGGGTTCTGAAATATTAGTACTCATATCTGTACTCAGTATCTGCATGTACTCAAGTTTAAGTACTCATACTATCTCTGAAAAAGGTGCGATTGTGCTTTTGTGTTAGTAGGCGTGTCTGTGGAGTCAGAGTCAGAAAAGCAACCAGCAGTTTACAAAACATATTTTAAACATGATAAAATGTTGTACAAGAAAGAAAGAGAAAAGGCTTTGGTCATATCTCCAGTATCACTGTCAGCCAGTCAACCTTAGGTCATTTATTATAGTTAAGCATAACCTCAGACAGAACTTAAAAATCCATAAAACTAAAAAAAATTACTTTGTCTTTTATTGACTTTAAGAATTTAGGATTCGTCTGAGGACTCATAAACTCACAAAACATAAATACATCTTAAAACAAAATACTAGAAATACAGTAGTCTGTATAAGTCCAATGGGCCATTGAGCTTATATTACCTCTTTTCTCCACTAGATGGAGTAAAGTACAACTACAGTCTGCCTCAACAAGATACTGAACAGAGTAAATTGTTAATTTAGTTTTTGTTTTACTGTGGTGCTTTATTACTACAGGTTGACTTAAATGAACCGTAAATGTCGGAACAACACATTATAATAACATAAATGTTTGCTTTGCACTTTCCCTGTGTGTTAGCACCACTGCTGTTAGCCGACAATGTCTGTTTTATCAGTAGAAACTGTTTGATTAATTGTCCTTCTACTGCTGCTTTTGTGGCATAACACTCCCTTCTTGATACACGTCCTGCTTCTATTGAATGGTGTTGTTTTCTGTATCTTAAATATATAAAGGCTGCTATTAAAATGTACGGACACAACAGTAACAGATCAAAAGTGGTGTTTGTTAGTGTTAAATTAAACTCAATCCTCTGTGCTCTCAACACCAGCTGCGATACTTGATACGGCAATAAATTATCTGGCCTAAGTATCGAGAATAACCATGGGACAAATGTTGATGTTCGGTTCAAAGCTTTCATTGAAGCACACACCTCCCTCTTTGGCCCAAATGCAAATCCTGGCCTCAGGCATGTGCTTCTGAACCTCGGGCAAGGCCGGCTCCACATTTCAGGTGCTGTCTGTGGAAGTGCTCCAGCCTCTTGGTCTCAAAACCGGTCACTTTTTAAATTCTTCTCCAAAAACCCATTGCATCTGCACATGCTCTGGTCTCAGTATATGACAGCTCTGGATTTCTATCCAACAAAGTTATAGTGATTAAATTAAGAGTTCTAGTTTGTGTTGTTTCTGTTTCATAAAGCAGCAGCAAACTCAGACTTATGTTTGCCATCTGGTGTTTTCAGACTTTTATTGTTATTATTATTCATTTAGCTGATTAGCAGTGTTACAGCTGGAACACCACTGGAGGCAAGGTAGGTTAAGTGCCTTGCCCAAGGACACAACAACAGGATGTGGGGGAGAGCGGGATGTTATGTTTTGGGATGTTTCGAGCGGGGATCGAACCGTCCACCCGCTGGTTGAAGGACAGCCGCTCTACCCACTACCTCAAGTATCATGTACTGATCAAGTTTCTTAAAGATGCATTGTGTAAAATGTTGTAGTATATTAATGCACACAAGCTAATGTTTTTGAACTAAATAGATTAGGTGTCTGACTTGTTTCCACTTGGTTTTTTCACAAACAACAGGAAACTGCAAAATTACCATCCACTTTGCAATAATTGGAGGTTGACTAATATTCAGCATCAGTCTCAGGTGTCAATAGTGCATTAAGGCCTCAAAATAACAGTGTTTTTATTTGTATATTTTGGCTTAATGAGCCATTAAGTACTATTGCTTCCTGTACATCTACATCTATACCCTATTCTCACGAGATCTGTGAGTTTACAATCTCACTAAAATCAATCTTGACCTGCTCCAAGCAAAATATTTATGTCCGAACCCTGGTCTTACCAGTTTGTGTCCAACAAGCCGGGGCGCAGTGGCTCAGTGGAAGAGCGGGTGACCTATACCCGGAAGGTAGGCGGTTCAATTCCCACTCTCCACACAGTTTGTACTGTTGTTGTGTCTTTGGGCAAGACACTTTACCCTCCCTGCCTCCAGTGTCACAGCACTGGTGAATGAATGCATGAGAATGTTGGGATAATCTGACATTTAATGCATTCATGTGGCTGTGTCTCGTGTATGTTCATTAACATGCACTGTCCCTTTAAAAAAATAAAGATTTGGCAGCACAGACCAGTCTGGGCTGTTTTGAACATATCAACATAAACAGCATGGAGCTGAAAAAAACTGCAGTTGATCAATCCAATCAACAGGTATTAATTAAAAGTACCTTTGTTTTTGCAAACACTTTTAACGGGAGTCTTCCAGACGGTTCTGTGGAGCAGACTTTGTTCTGTGATGCTAAATGTTGCACATAAGTAACTTTGTTTCTGTTTACTGGAGGCTCCTCGCTCTGTATATGACTGGTTTGCAAGTGGAAAATAAAGGTGATATCTATCTTGTGATACAAAGAGAGGTCAAAAGAAACAAGGCATATATTGATATAAATGAGCTGCTTCCACAATATTACTGTGAGGCCACCCCCAAATGCACATGAACAAACCTGTTTGAAGTAAACTGATTTAGCGTCTGACTTATTTCCACTTGTTTGTTCCCAGACAACCGTACAGCAGAGATAAAACTGAAATGTCCTTTGCTGTAGCTGTAAGATGTTAGAAAACCGTGCAAATGAATCTGAAAAACCTTTGAATATGACTCGATAAACCCTGCCAATGGACACAATGTCACATACACAGTGGCCTTGATCAAACAGATGTCATGTGAGAAAAGCCCCTGAACATTTTGCCATAGTATCACTTAACTCACAGCGCCCTTTTCATCTCTTTATTTTAAGACGAGAGTATACAGACAGTGTTTGTCCTGTGTCCCCGCAGATAAAACACAGTCTTCGCATTCCTTATGAAATGTATCTGTTGAGATTTGGGAGGGGTGGGCACCAGGTGTTGGGTTACATCAAACCAGTGAGACCTCCCTTTTCCTCTCAACTCTCAGGAGCCGAGGAAAGTTCGAGCGGAGGAAGTGTGGAGGCTGGGCTTTTACAATAAGAGCTAAAGAGTTGTCTAAATGAGAACAACTGACAGTGAGAGGTGTAACGATAAATACTCCAGGCGCTATGAGTTATGAAAAGTTTGTAGAAAGAACGTAGTAGGAAACAATGGGACACCTTTTATTTTGATGATATTGATAAAGGAATTTTGAATTTCACAATAAATAAAAATAAAAATATTATTATTTGGCTACTTCAAGAGCAATGGAAATCAACAAATATATATATACCCTTTTATAGTTTGTACTGTACTATTTATTTAACTTATGTTACATTTTAGTGTTTATTTAACCAATAATCAATTCTACATTTGGCAAACCCTGGTGATTACTTTTTTGCCAATAAACTCTTCATTCTGTTTTTAAATATGTGAATGTTGTATGGCCACATATATCAGGGTTTAAACTATTTTCTGTTTCATAAAAATAACGCTGTGCATGGATTCATGTTTAAATATGTGAATATGTTCCTAAAGTTTAGTTTGCAGTGGGACCCCAACATTTTTTGAAACCCCTAAGGAATATAATTGATCTCTTTTTCTCAGAACTGCAGAAGGATGGATGGATGGCAGAAGCTATAGAATTAGCAGTTGATCATAAGCATTTGGTAACCAACTTAAAATAACCAACTTTTGGTTGTTCATTTAGAAGTGTCACTGTAGACGTTTAGTTTGTATAAGTTTAGAATCATATTTGCATCACTTAATGACTTTTGGGTTGCGTTTGCTGGGAGTAGTACTTTGAAAGGTCCACAGGAAGTGGTGTACTTCCTTTCCAGAGTCTTGTCGCTGAGAACAGAGAGAGCGGGGCTTGTTGCGCGGCGGAGCCTGAGGTCGCAGCATGTTCATTGGACTGGAGTCGAGCCCCAGATGAGGGACTGTGTGGAGGCTGTGGGGCATGACGGCCGCTGTCACCAGGAGTGACAGCTCTCACCCTGCGACAGTACTCCGATAAAAACTCCTGTGAGAGTGTCAGCCAACTCTGATCCGAGCAGGATCCAGACAAGACCAGGACTATGCCAGAGATGGAGAAAGGCAGACCACCTGAAAATAAACGCAGTAGGAAACCCGCGCACCCCGTGAAGAGGGAGATCAACCAGGAGATGAAGGTGGGCCACTCTGGATGTGTTTTCTCCCGCGAGATTTGTATTGCCACTTTAACTTTGTGGCTCGCGCACAAATCAATGCAGGGAAAGGTCAGGCACTGATGTTTAAATGAATGCGCTCCTGTTTCTTTTACGATGCAGTCTCAATTCAACAAACTCACATCAGCTATTTCATTGAAAAGTTATGTTTTTAGACTTTTTAGGAGGCTACACTTCTAATGTGTGAGGAAGCTCAAAGACAGTGAAAGAGCACTTTTGGTGGCCCCATGTCAGACCAGCTGTGGCCGGACGCGTCCACTGTTATGTCCAGATGTGCGTCACTTCTTCCCCGTGGTGCACTCACTTGCTGCTGAGGGCTAAAGAGGTCTGTCTACCACTGACAAGACGAGGTATTTCTGTCATACAACTTCAGGCGGACACTGTAAATCGTATATATGTGCTGACAGCAGGACTCTATCCAAAGAGTTCATCAGAGACGTGAAGTGAGAGGTGTTTAAATAGGGCAGTAATCATTTCAATCACAGTAACAGACTCCCTCCCACCATTGTGAGCCCATTGCTGCTTGGATTGTCTTTTGTTTGGGTTCGGACACTGGCTATTTGAGACGGGGGACTGTGGTGGTAAGGGATACGCGAGGCTCCTTCAAGCTGCAGCTGAAAATCTAAAAAGACAAGCAGTTTTTTTTTCTTTTTGAGGAGAATAATCTTGGTTTCCGTGAGACAGGAAATGTGCTCTTTTTGTGTAAGTGGTTTGGATTGTAGCGTTTGATATCCAGGGGAGGTGTACTATTACAACTTAACTAATTTTAATCAAAACACATGAAATGCTATCCCCGCTTGATGTAAGCCTGCCTGGGCTGGATCTCAGGGTCGGGCCCTGGTTTGTTGCCTTTGGCTGCAACTCTCTCTGTGGTTTGGGATATGGCTTGTCACTCTCACAAAGCAGATGTTTGTCTGAACTGCCAAAAAGAAACAAAAACAACATTGTGGGAAGTGGAGGAGTGGGCGAAGAAAAAAAAACGTACATGAAAACAGAAATATTACATGACTTATGTGAGACAGGGCAAAATATATCTCTGTATGTTTTCTCCTGACGCCAGATATCAAGATAAGCATGAACATGAAGCTCTTATAAATAGAGCTGGTCATTTTTACTGAACAATGTACGTTCTGAACTCTGGTATAACGTCAGTGAGGATACAAACTCTTTTTGTAAGTTTAAGGCTATTTTACATTTAAGATGTGGCAGTTGTGGACTTGGGCAAAGTGCACTCATGTTAGAAAAACTGAGCTCACACATTCTTCTTTTTATTTGCAAAGCTATGTTGAAGGCCCTGAGTACATAGAGATCTTGTTTCTTGACTTTAAGTTACAGTGGTATCAAGGTATGTCAAAAACGATTGTCTTGCAGTGTATTGGATTACACAGAAATGCTGTATCGTAATGTCACACAGGTTAAAGTAGAATAAAGTTTTGAGGAAGACCTTTGGGTGCAAGTGAGGTGAAGGCTCAAACTATTTCCAGATTGTTTAGTCTGACATATTAATTGCAGTGTAGTGTAATAGTATCATATCTGCGTATTCCCATTCATTACTATCAGATCTGAATGGTGACGTTTGACAGATGTGCTTCTTTAAGTTGTAAAAGGTCACTACAAAGACGCACAGGAAGACGGGGTTTGAATCCCAGCTGAGGTCCGGCCCTGGTGTTGTCTCTGTAATACATCTGTTTCAACACTACATTCAAACCAACTCCCTTCACGTCAGGCCCGTGAGCGGCTCCGGACACCCGATACTTAACTTTAATCATCGTTAGGCATATTTAGCTGGATATGATACCTCGCCCACACAGTCTCCCAGACACACACACACACACACACACACACACACACACACACACACACACAGACGTACACAGCAGAAAGTGAGCAAACCAGGGACGGATCCATTTCCTAGAGGCCCTAGCGCAGAGCAGAGGTCGGAGTGAGGAAAGTAGGGGAAAGAATGTGCAGTGCGTATACTACAACACCAGCGCCACAGCAGACTGGCTGTGCTGGAAAAGGCTGAAACCTGAGAGGCGCAGCCGTGTCGGGTGTCAGGCCTGGAAGGTGCCTGGGCTGGTAACATACAACCCCGTCTCAGGCAATTTTCCTTACACTTTTACCTTTTTCTGTATTTCTCAACTTGTGTAAAAGTACCTTTATCGACTCAAAGTTTTACTAACATTATAAAAATTCTGAGATATACGTCTTAATGGCACTGGACAGAATCTCCTGTGGTGCCCTGTTCTCAATCTCAGACATCCACTGCCCTATGTTGTCATTTGATTATTATTATTATTTATAGAGGATATTCCATGTTGTTTAATATAGCATCCTTCATACCATGTTTTTCCTTGTTTCATCAGACCTAATGAGTCGCTACTTTTACTCTCTACTGAGAAAATTGTTGGGTTGGAAGGTGCATGGATTGGTAAAATAACACTCAGAAAAATGTTGTGATTGTTTTACTATTTCCATTATTTTCCATCTACAAAAAGTATTTAACATCTCATAGTCACATGTGTTTACCTTTAATCAAAGTCAATATACTTCTTGCAGCATATACTGTAGATGCCATGCACATTTGTTGCTCTTTGTTGCTCTTTTACAGCATGAAGGCAATGGCCCATGTTGTTTAATATAGCATCCATCTAGTTACACATGTGTGGCATTGTAAGCTTTTTCTTGTTTTGCGCCACTGAATGACTTATTCCTTTTTTATTAGACCATGATTAGACCAAAGTTTTGGGTAAATGGAGTAAAGTAATATTTTTATTACAAATTCTGAATTGTGTGTTTTTGTTCAAATACAGTATACTACAATAGCCTTGGTGTTAGAAAGCCAATGGCAATAGATGAGCAGGCCCTTGTCATTCTTCACACAGCCTACTCATTACGATTAGTGGTTTATAGCGTTGACCCGATACCGATAACACCAGTACTTGATACTTGGAAGGTGCTTGGATTGGTGACATTTAACCCAGTCTCATACAATTGTTTATACTGCAATATATTTTAGTCCTTTAAATTTTCCATTAGTCTCCATTATGTACAAAAGTAATTCTTTAGCACATCATTTTACATACAATTATAAATATTCAGTTCAGGTTACTCTCATCCGCAATAGCCTTGGCGTTATAAAGTGTGTGGCTCATCCTGCAGACTATAGACTTTGTTACCACATGTAGAGGATGGTCCATGTTGTTTATTATAGCATCCATCAGATGTGTGACATACTCATTTTTTATTGTTTTTTTTTCTTTGCTCTTTTTTGATTGGAAGGACATGGTTGAGGTGGTGGATGGACACACATAATATAGGACTTTCTTACTGAATATCTGCGTTTGTCTCTTTATCTCTGTCGAGTTTCAATAAGAATAAGGATTTTGTTTAAAAACTAAACAAACTTCTGTTTTGTTCTAATCCTAATCACATGGGAGCCTCTTGTATGCGTAGTCATTTGACCTTTTCAATTTTTTACCTTTCTTTTTTCCTTTATAAATAACTGGCTATAAAGCCCTTACTACAAACAAAGATAACAAGAGTAGAGCAACTTTATAAGCTTGATTTCATACTAACATTTTTCATATAAAACTGCAAGAATGTCAAAAACACAAGATGGTATATATGCACTTTTTGAGTTCAATTTACAAAATAAAGTTAATGAAGATAAGACATTTTTTGGTGAAGAGGAAATCTGGGACTGGGAGAGAGTGAAAGAGAGAGTGGACAGCAGAGAGAGTCGGCAGAGGAGCAGGGCATTTCCGAGAACCGTGGGACTTCGCTGCGGTGTAGGGTGTCCCACTCTGATTTCTCCCCGTCCCGTATCAGGTTTCTCCTCCAATCCTGTTCTCCCAAAGCCACAGAAAGAGAGAGCGAGAGGTGGGTGGATAAAAAGAGAGACCTTTGTGTTATGTGTTTTTTTTTTTTTCATCTGGTCGTAATAAAATAAGGACCACACATCCCATCTGTGGGGAACCGTTTTTTTTTCACCCCCCCTTTTTTTCCAATTAAAAGAGATAAACAAAGGATGATTCATAGATTTCACATTGGTGTTAGGTTTTAGAGCTTTCCGTCTCAGATTTAGCAAGAGTAAACAACTTGAATACATCATGGAAAAAGTGTCATACTCCACTCCTCTGTGCCTGTATTCATGTCTCCGACTCTGGGGAAGAAACGCTCACATTGATTCAGACTAGGAAGGTCTGATTATGTTTAGCACTGGATAAAAAGTTCCACTAACAACTCAGCTATGATGTGCGCTCACAATTTCCCATTCACAGCAGACTGGGGATAAGTTACTCTATCCTTCTGCATCAAAAGCTCATTCTCCGCCTGTGTTTTTTTTTTCAGACATTCGCAGAGAGCACCATGAACGAGCTGCTGGGCTGGTACGGATACGACAAGGTAGATCTGCGAGAATCTGAGGCCAACGAGATCAGGAACTACCGAGAGAGACGGCAGCATGTGTCTGTGCTGAAAGGTGAGGGCAGGTGTAAACTCTTGTGAATATGCACTACAGCTGACAGGCCGGGCAGGTTTGAGCGCAGACGTTGAGTCACTGCACAAATCTGTCGTTCAATTGTAGACTTCTCAGATTTCAGTCATTTACAGTAACCCTTCTGTTTTGATAAAAAAATATAGGTCAGTATTGTATAGCAAGACCTACAATCAGGTCAAAGGTGAGGTGTTTAGTTTGTTGGCTCACCTTCAGTTTAGACCATTTGATTACCTACGGTGGCCTCACAGGGACATGCTACAAACCAAATAGAAATACTTCAGGTCATGACCTCACTTTCAAAATGTAGACTCAAATACCATTATTACCAACATACATACCAACATTAACATATTTTATGCAAGATATTGTAAAAAAAATAAATAAATAACTGTGCTTCTCCTCCAGCAGTGCTCAGTTTGTCCTCTTCAGGTAGTTGTCTCTAAAGACATAGTAGTGCTCCATTTTAAACAATTTACTGCAGTTTTTATACAGTGCCCTTTTAATACAATACTCTACTGTTACTTATAGGAACAGTCAATTAAATAAACAAGCAAAGAAACTAGACTTTGCAGATTTATGTTATTTATTTTCTGCTTTTAAACATTTTAATTTACAAACTCTTTTGTGCTAAACAATAAAAAACTTTTTTATAGCAAAGTTCTTGAATACGCTGCCACTCAAAGATTGGAAACTGTGGTTTGTTTTAAATATGACCTTATTCGGGCTAAGGTCATCAGGGAACAGTGCAGCTTGAGTTCTTAAAGCGTTAGTTGAACACATTGTAGAGAGTCTGGTCAACCACAGATGCTAACTTCAGTCACAGTACAGAAAGTCAGTCTTGAATAGAATCACTGTGAGGCTTAAAATCACAAGCTTGAAAGTAAATCTTAGAAGTTAGTTGCTGCAGCGGCCTTAAATGACGAGGTTATTCGTCTCAGAATCGTGTGAAATAGAGCGATAATCTACAGATGGGCCACGGGAACAGTGACGAGTTTTTAACAGACTTATAACTGTCAAAAATATTGACATTGTGATGTTCTCTGGAACCACTTGTAAAACCCTTTTTTAATCTACATTTAACAATTGAAAAATACTCTCAAACATCTAAAACATTAAACTCAAACTAAATATTTCATTATATACCAGCTGGGAACACAATTAAACACTCTCTGATGTGTTTCTGCTGCATCAGTGTGTTAAGGGTATGTGTTGAGTGTTAGTGCTTTGTTTTTTTCACCCTTTCAGTTGACTTCTGGGAGCAAAAGTGCAGATTGTACCAGCTTTTTTTTTAAAGCATGTAAACAGCTATGGAAGCCCAGCAGGTTCATGGTGTTGTCAAGGAACAAACTCACTTGAGCTGATGGGATTTCACTTCAAAATCAATTAAATCCATAAAAGAGCAAGAAAACATGAGTGTGCTACATAACATAACATTATTTTGACTTATATCTTTCTAATTAGTTCAAAGTGTATACAACAACATTTTTCAGAATTATACACCAAGTCTATAGTGCATTGAAGAATGTAGCATTTTGGTGTTTAGTTAAAACTGTTGAAGGGAAAATTAAAGAAAAACCTGGACACAACAGTATTTTTTATTAACATTATATTGTAATATAAATTCCAGGTACAAGGGGTCACAAGCCAGTATACATTTGTGCCAGTCCCAAGCCTGGATAAATGGATAGGTTCAGGATGGACATAACGTAAAAAAAAAAAAAAAACTATGCCAAACTAAATCTAAAAATCATGAGAGACGGTTCTGACCCCTAAAGGGAACAGCCAAAAGGACAGATTATATTGGGACATAAGACAAAACCAGACAAATCCGGACACATGGTCACCTGCTAACACCGTCCACTCCTCTTCACTGTCTATGTTCTGACAGTGACGTGAGCCAGGTTTGGAAATTTACCTCTTCATTCATTAAAAATTCCACTTATTATTATTGCCATTACACTTGTGTTTTTCAGAAAACTCGTTGCCAAAACCCAAGGACTCCAATGTCCCTCACTCAGTCTTGGCCATGAAGAGCGGAGAGAGAGACTCCTCCAGCGTCCCGTCCACTTCACCCTCCTCTTCCTCCACAAGCTCGACCATGACCACACCCAAAGAGCATAAGAGCGCCCCTGTCATTGTGCCCCTCATAAAGCCATCAGCAGGTACTGGGACACTGCAGAGGTTAAGAGTTATTCACTGCAGACAATGACATTTTACAGTTTACAGCTGCTTTAAAACTGCTACGATTTAGACGTTCAAAATACATAAAACTCTCTGTACAGATATAGGACAAGCATGTAACAGCATAAAGTAGGCCTGTACAACTGGAAACAATCTCTACATGTGAATAGAAGGTAATAGGCCAATACTATAGGTCGTTATTGTGTTGTTACTCTGATAGATTGTGTGCTTGCTTAATTTGACTCACCAGTTACCATGGGGAGGGATTTTTGGAGCTAATTGATGCCCTTGCACTGGACAGTTGTCAGCGCATTCCCAGTTGGGACTTGCAGAAAGGAGACTAAACTGTGTTCCGTGTCAAATGGAGACAGTAAAATATATAGATTTTAATCACATAACTTTTAAGTGCGTGGTTCAAAAAAGGATAATTTCATAAATATTCAGATATTCAAATTCAGAATTCAGATTAGGTTCAGAAGGCCACTTTGAGATGCTTGTCCTGGATAATGCAACGTTTAGGGGTTGTATGAATGTCTTTTTTGTCTTTTTATGGCTCCATTTGCTGCCATACATAACACAAAGTGTCAGTTCTCCTGTCTGCTTCTCCAAACTGTGTGAGCAGACATTTATCAACTGGAGGGAGTAAGTTACGTAGATTATAGAATCACTTTTACAATGGTAATAAATAAGCACCTTCTTGTTATCACTCAGTCACATCAGTTCCTTCACCTTTCTTGACTTTTTTTTATTTTTATTTTATTAAGCGTTTACATACCTGTAGACCATAACTGTTTTCTTCTGCTTTTCCTTTAACAGTGGAAGATGTACAAAATGTGCAGATAGTCTGTGTTTGGTGCCAGAAGGAAGGTGTTAAACGCTATTCACTTTGCATGGGGTCAGAGCTCAAGAGCTTCTGCAGCGAGAAGTGCTTTGCCGCCTGCAGACGAGCTTACTTCAAACGCAACAAGGTCAGTTTTCTCAGATAACTTTGTAATCTGTCACATCCACTGTATCATTACGCACTTGGCATTTATGCATAGTGTTCATTTATGCTCAGTTTTAGTCTGAAAAAGGAAAACATTTTAGTCTCCTAATATGGCTTTAGAAACAGACTCTCCCGAGAGGCCAGTCGTTATTTTAGAGGAATCTCAGCAGGGGCATCTCTGAGAGCATATTTTCTAGTTTTAGAGGACACTGCAGAAGTGGTGGAAGGGTCAAAGTTTGTCGAGGACACTTAGTATCAGTTTCGTGTTAATGCAGCAAGGCCCGGCCATTAAGTGGCTCTGGTCTGGAGAACAGGAAGGCAGCAACTATAGAGAGCCGCTCTGATGCACACTGCCATGATTTTTCACCTCCTATTAGGAAATAGATACGGCATGTTTATAAGCACCGGGTGACAAGCAGTTATATCGCCTTTCACCCTGTTGTTTATGCCATGGCCACTTTATTCACACGATAGCAGAGACAAAAAGACGGGGCTGAAGAGATCTGAGAGCAACAAGCCCTCTAGATTTTCTGAGGCGGGAGGAAGGCATTGCTATTGGCTTGTTGCTGCTTGTCTGAGAGGAAGGCCAGAAGGCCTGGGGCGAGGTGTCCACTTTCAGTGCATACCTTACCTTCAGCTGCCTCATGTTTCGTAACTCAACACGACTCGATGGGTCGCAGAGATGGGGGAGAAGTTAGATCCACAGCAGATCGACTTACACGAATCAAGAGGTATTTCCTATATTAATACTGTCAAGACTGTGAATAATATGACAAAACATCACCTACATTTTCTCCCATCTTTGTTGTAGCGTCATATCTGTTTCACAACAGAGAGTTCCCTTTCTGGGACTGGCCTTAGGTTTGAAACGAGGCACAAAGTTCACTCTGTTCCTGACCTTGAGTGCAAGGCGAACAGATTTATAAGTCAATCAGATTTGGTTAAATGACCATTTCCAGTATACTGTTTGGATTTAGGAGCAACTGCCCACAACTACAACTCAAGTTTTATGAAAGCTTCATGCAACAGAGGTGGCTTGCATCAAATTCTTTTTTTGTCAGATTCAATTCTGTTTGTGTCCATCTTAACAGACCAAACCACATAGATGTGGCCTTCTTTAATATCGATTTAGGCCACTTTCAGATGGTTATCTCGGTGAATCACACTCTGATCTAATACAGGTGAGTTCTCTGTCTTTAAACCAACAATCTCATGTTTCTTGAATAACATGGAGACAGCTGTTTGTGGGAGATAATACACTTAAACAAAACACAGTCAAAAGCAGAGGTGACTGTAACTAGCTGCATTTTTCTCAAACACGTTATGTTTTCCCTTGATTTATTTCAAACCTGAAATGTCTATGTCTTTGTTCATTTCCTACACTTCGGGATTTAGATCAGTTCACTCTGACCTGAAGTAGAGCTTTTGTCAATGTGCACGAGCGGTTCATGTCATATCACATAATCAGTTTTCCTCTGTCAGGCCCGAGATGAGGACCTCCACAGCGATAGATCCCCTCAGCACACCCATACGGAGGATTCGCCCAGACTGGTGCTGAAGATAAACAGCAACGTCCGAGTAAGCTCTCACTATCAATGTGTCTTTGTATTCTAACGTAACATATTACCTGGCTTGTGCTATACAATTACAAACTGTAACAGACACTGAGCTTGCAGACATAAGTTGGCTGTTTGGTTTTCCTTCACTATGATGACCCTCCGCAGTCTCTCTCCCCTGTGTCCCAGGTTTGTGATTGGTGCAAACATGTCCGCCACACCAAAGAGTACTTGGATTTCGGATCTGGAGACGAACGGCTCCAGTTTTGCAGCACCAAATGTCTCAATCAGTACAAGATGGATGTTTTCTACAGAGAAGCACGAGCTGCTCTCACCAACCCCAGCTCCAGCTCTAGTCCGGGCAGAGGGTCGAGCCAAGAGGCGCGGCCCGACAGCGGTAACAGTGCAGTGGGGCAGAAACTGCTCACCCCAGAGTCTTGGAACAGCAGTAATGGAGACACAAGACATCGAAAGCTGAGTCCTAAAGCAACTGAGTCTGTCTCCCCTTCAGAGGCATCGCCATCTAAAGGTCCCGTCTCTGGACTGAGGACCTTGGATAGACCCCTTCAGCCGCCTTTGCCTCCCCCCACTTTGGCAGTCTCACCCCATCCCACTTCCATCCCACCTCCTCTGTCTCGTTCCGCTTTGGAGCATCACCCAGTGCCTCAGATTCCGATGCCATTTATCAGACCTCCTCTCCACGCGCAAGGCCTCAAAAGCCCACTCACGAACCCTCCCAGACACCCAGGACACCCAGGACATCCTTCTAGCCCCATCCACAGACCCCCTCACTCGCCACACCTGCAGCCCCCTTCCACATCCTCCACAATGAACCCCCCAGGCTTGATGCATCCCTTTCCCGGAGCGTACTTTCCCGGACTACACTCCCCTCCTCTTAACATGATACCAAGGGGGCCTGTCCCTATGCCACCCTTTATGAACTTCGGGTTCCCATCTTTTAGCCCCCTTCTACCACAGCCAACAATAATGGTGCCTTATCCGATTATCGTCCCGCTTCCTGTCCCCATACCCATTCCTATTCCAATTCCATTCCCTTCTAAGTCAACGCAGGAAACGCCAAATCATGGTGGGGTCATCCAGCCTGTCCCAGAAGGAGTAGATAGGGCGAGATCTAGAGCTACAAGACCCCAATCACCAGGGATCTCTGAAGCGGACAGCAGGTTGGCATTGCATAAGTTAGGTTTGACTCAGGATGTCCCATCACCAAATGGTATCAGTGCAAAGGATTGGGTTAAATCCGAACGGTCATTCCCTTCGCCCTCTTCAACGCCCCACAGCGAAGCATCATCCCCCGGCTCGGGACAAGAATCCAAAAGCATTATGACAGACTATAAGCAGTCTTCAGAGAGACATGTCATTCAAAGGGTCCTGCAAAGGCCCCAAGTCAAGTTAGAGCCCAGTGCCAATGGTGTAGTCGATTTGTCAGGGCTTGGGGAGTTAGCTAGACCTCACGAAATTAGCAGACCCCCTCTTTCGCAGTCTTCTTCTCCTGATACAGTCTATCACCTCCAGGACTCCAACACCAGCCCAACACCGAGCAGCCACTTATACCACACCACATCTTCACTGAAACCCCATGAAAACGCTCCAAACGGTATCTCTGTTTCGTCCTCTCCGCCCAGTCCCGACTCTTTGTTACCCTATTGCGCACCCCTCCCTGACCCCTCACTTAACGAGCTCGAAGCCATCAAAGAAAACAAGTGCTCCGTCATCGAGGCTCGGTCGGAGGAGCCTGTAGCGGTCGCAGGAGACGTAGGAGATGACCCGCATGTCCCCGACGAGGACCATGCCTACGCTCTGCCGACGACGCCAAAGACAGGCGGGACCACCGCTCCGCTGCTCCTGCCCAAACTCAGGGACAAGGGGAGCATGCGGAGCCCAGCCAACGTGCCCGGTGCTGGGGACATGGAGCCGGCACTGAAGAGGCGGTGTCTACGGCTCCGTGATCAGAACAAGTAAAGGATGGAGGTGAGAGATCGTGTTTCAGGGCGAGGCCAAGTGTAGATAGTATCAGTGTCAGTTGGATCTGTTTACACTGAGGTACACATTGGATAAACGAAAACACGCAGAAGAGGTATAACTTACACATAAAGGTGCTAAGGGGCTAAAGGAACTAAGAATATTATTTTTAGGTAACAGTAGTTTTACCCACCTCTTGTTACAGTGAGGTAATTACACCGAAGTTTGTTTCCTGTAAACTTCTGACATGATAAATTCACAGGATGATAGATACTCATATGTGGTTGGATATAACAATAGCACAAAATTCAGTTTATGACAAACTACAGTGAAAGTAAAGCATTTAATATGTGTTCAGTGATGATTATAGGTAATTAATCCAAAAGCAGAAACAGCTAAAGGGTTCAGTTCAATGTGGCAGTTTTTTAGACTGTGAGAACACCTATGGTAACCCTGCAGGGACACTCTTTTGTCTATGAACAAACCCGGAGAAGAAAAGGTCAGAATGTGCTTCTCCTCTAGCAGTGTTCAGTTTGTAGGAACAGGAAGTAATGACACCTCCACAGGGTTCTGAAGCATTAATTATGTATGTTTTTATATTTTTGAGGTTGTGGTTACTGTACACGGTTGACAACACAGATCTGACTGATGTGTTTAATTTTGTTCAGGTGTATACCAACAATATATCACGCAATGTACTGTACCTTTAACCTTGTGAGTAACTGAAACTTGGACACAAGGTTTTTAGTTTAAATTCACTCTTAGGTAAATAACTTGATAGAGGAATTGTCACTTTTAGGAGAAGATAGGGCTAGATCTAAAGCAACAAGACCCCAAATGCCTGGGATCTCTGAAGAGGACTTTCCGCTTTTAGTTTTAACTTGTTTCATAGCGTAAAACACAGAAGCAGGGCTCTTCAGATTTACTGCATCTGTAAATGTGGATGATATTTGGATTAAAATGTTGTAATCCAATGTGGATTGAAGTATGTATTTATCACAGACCTTACAGTATATGTGTGGGGTCACTAAACAGCATGGCGCCAAAGAGAGAGAATCCCAGAAACCTGGCACTCCTTTGGGCTCTAAGGTTTCAAATGGGGAAGGAGGTGGAGGGCACCGGCAGTGAGAGTCACTTTGAAAGAAGATCACTTCACCACAAACTGACAGTCACAATGCTTTGTTTGCATAGCAGTCTGTTCTGTAGACACACTTTTGAAATATCTGATTGTGCCCGTCTGTGAGAGATCTGTACATTTCAAACAAAACTGTCGCAATATATGTAATGTTGATCTAGTGACAAGTGGTGATAATGCTTTTAGACAAGAACAAATGCTGGTTATGAATCAAAACGTGACCTTGAGGTTGAGGGGGATTGCCATTCAACCTGACACCGTAACAGAGCGATACATCAGGAAAGATGGATAGTGAATGACCTCTAAGTCAAACTTTTGCCCACGAAGCAGGTGCTGTAGGGAATGGAGCAGAATGTCAGGGATACTAGGTGTCACTGTAGATATAGGAGTCAGCTCTTAGTCATTACAGAGGTCTTTAGGGGACTTCATCTGAAAACACAAGAGCAGGAACAGAAGTCATTGGATTGCACTTGTCATAAACACTCTGTTATGTATGAACCTCGTATGTTGTGTGAGTTTAGACGTATTAAAGGCATTTGTCTAATGAACTCACCTGGTCTTGTCTCGGTCTCTGGCTATAAAGATCTGGGGTTTTAGATAAATACTGGCCAAGACCACAGCTGATGTGATTACCAGTATCATTATCATGATCATTTGTGGCAAGTGTGGACCAGTTGTGTTTGATTGTTAGACCTGTTTCCTGATATATGTGAGATTCTGACAGTTAGACTTTCCATCAGAGAAAAAAATATCACAGTATCACAGAACTGTTTTATAACTGTTTTTGGGTAAATGGAGCATTAGGGAAATAGTTACAGTTGTTGTAATGGTCAAATAAAATACCTCACTTTAAACTCACCTTTTGTCCACATCAGCACTTTTAACTGTGACACTTTATATTTGTAGTGCAGCATTTGTCACCGTTGTTTTAAATGTTCAGTGACCTCATGTTACCTCATTCTCGGGTTATTGATAAAGGCCTGTCTCTCACTGCACATTTGAACCAATGATGGGGCTGTACTGAGGGTTATATCTGTGTTTTAGGTTAATACCATTACTAATGTATAAATATCCTGATGATGGGCGGTTACTGACAGTTGGTTCGTCCAATCACCTCCAGGTTTTTGTCTAGTACCTGCCCTTTCCAAACGCTCAGGTTTTTTTTTTTTTTGTAACAGATCTGGAGAGTCAGGTTAGCTAGCATTCCCTGGATGAATGAGAATGTCCAAGAACACATTTTACTTTTTTATGTTCTGAGTAATGCTTAAGATTTGACATTGTTTGATATTTTATTTTAGTTTTGTCTCAGTTTTCTTCGTAGGAGCAGAAACCACCATAACAGGCCACTAAAAATGTATTCAAATAAAGTTTCTACTAATATTTTTTACCTAATGCTTTTTATGATATATTCTAGAGTGAAATATTTAAAAATATTCATGTATTAATGGCCGACCGAGATCTTGTGACTCGGTGGAGTTTGATCCTGCAAATAGAAAGAGTAACGTGACATACAGAACCTGTTTTCTACATGTGTCATTAGGTACTTTCTTGTCTCGTTTCATCAGAGCAGTATGTCAGAGTGTTAGCGGTCTTTACCCCGTCACCAGAAGTCTTTTCTTAGTCTCTTTTAGCTCTACACTTATTATTTCTCTCCAGGTTCTCTCCTTTTCCGTTCCCTCACTCGCCGCCGCTGTCCACTGCCAACCAGATGTTGTTATTAGCGTGCAACAGTAAAGCCGCCTTACTTTAGACCAATCAAAGAGCCTCTTTATTCCCCTTTAGCCTGGTTGCTTTAGTCCAAATGTTTGTACCACCAGCCATCCTTCTCGCCCACTGGTATCTTTCCATAAAGAGATCATGTTACTGCGTTACACTGTGTTCTGCTATTAATCCACTGATATGACAAAGCTGGTTTAGATTTCCATTCCTCTTTTTCATCGGGTTTCACTTCCAAAGGTCAGAGTTCGCTGCTATAATTGCTTTTTTTACACAATGCAATGGCAGCTATTAGCGACAGTGCAGCGTAAACCTCTATCTTGTAATCCAGATGTTGGAGGATAAGCATTACAAGATTCCCTTCCACTTCACTCTTTGTCATTTGTTGTGGTTTTGTGTGTTTCCTTAGTAACAGGATGAAATCACAACGTGCTGTTTGTGTCGTGCAGACGGATTTATGGCCCAGCGTCGTGTGTAATGGGAGCAGGCTGTTGTATGTGAATGACTTTAGCTCACAACCTCCGTCCACTGTCCTTCTCCACTGTCTCTCTTTGGCGAAAAGTCTCCTCTGGAGGAATCGGGAGCCAACTGGAGGATTTCACCCCAGGAAACGTTTCTTCGTCTCAGTTTTCCTTGCCTTTATTTGGGATACTTTATAGCCCCGTGTAATCCGATCCCACCACATGGGTATTCGCTGAGTGTTTGAAACTAAAACGCGATGGGACAGAGGGAGTAAAGGACCCTGGCTTGGCCCTTACGTGTGTGCGTCTGTTTACATTTTATATGTGTGTTTGAATGAAGGTCGATGTGAGTGTGTGAGAGAGACAGAGGCCAGATGTTCTTGGTTTGTTGTGCCCCGTGCAACAGTTATCTGAGCAGGGACACGACTAAAAGCCTCATTCTCAGTGTTTATACAAAAAAAAAAAAAAGAGTGTCCAGGGCAGGACGGGATGATATAAGATATGGTCAAATTTAAGCATTTGTTTGCAAAAGATTGTGTGTCACTTGCATATTCACCTGAGGCAGAGTAAAAACATTCTTTACACAGTCAATTATAAAAGTAATAGTTAGAATATATATATATATATATATATTTTTTTTTTTTTTAAAGATAAACTGTGGTATACGACCTAAAGAAATGGAACAGAGTCAATACTATGTTTTCAATATTATCTAAATCTAAATAGTTATCTTATATAGTTGTAGTTGTTTTGTTACTTCCTGATTGTTTTTCTACGGCACAGAGAGGACAAACAGCACTTCTAAAGGCTTCTTTCTTGAATGAAGGCTAACAATAGTTATAAATTAATTTGATTTTGCTTCTTTTTTTTGAAAGTCAATTCCCCATCAGATCTATTTCTCCTTGATTGGGACATAGTCAGCAGCATGTTCCTGCAGGGCTACAATGGCTGTTCACATGCGCCAAAAACTGAAAACTGCAGTCTGCAATGTCACCACCAGATGCCACCAAAGAGCTACACACTGCTTCTTTAGTCACACTATATAACTTTTTTATCATAGAATACATAACCACAGAATCTTTAACAGGTATAGCCTCAAACAACAACGTTACTGCTGTAACTTTGACTCTGACGGCCATCTATTCACACATCTCCCATATCAGAGCTATTGAGACGTAACAATCCCATGTGACTTTGCAGGAGTTTGTCTGATATTGTACAAATCTAGAAAGGTTATATTGAGTAGCTTTAATATATTTGGAGTTAAAGAGTTATAAGAAATGCATAGGGCTGCACAATATAAGAAAATATTGTGATAACTATATAGAATACTGCAACAATGATAGAACTTGGGAGGCTTGATTTGACTGGAATATGTGTATAATCTATAAAGAAATACAAGGCTCTACACTAGCTTCCACTTGCACTGGTAACATGGCTTTTATCCACTGCTTTTTACTTATTTACTCAAACCACAATGTTATTTAAAGCCCTGATTGGTCAATAGTTTTGTCCAAGAGTCAAATGACCTTATACTACATTATTGATGTTGCAATAATGAAGAATTTAACATATTGTGCAGCCCTAAAAGTTTAAAAGACAACAGTTGTTATACTTTTTTTTATCTCTTTAAATTTAAACTATACAGAATAAATAACCCCTCATTCTGTCCATGTTTTCTAATCAATTACAGATTCCCTGTTTAACACTGTATGGCAGTGCCAGAAGTGCCACGCCCTCTTGTGGACAGCGCCAGTGCTACACCCTCCCGCCTCTTCCTCAGCCTCCAGAGAGACTCTGCCTGTGGACCAGTCGAGTACCAACCCAGGAAGTGAAGTCCAGCATGGACATGTGATCAGACAACACGGGGGAAGTCCCAGCACACCCACACTTGTCTCGGACCAAAGAGTACTGCTGGCATCTCGGACACACAGCCTCTGACGTCCCAACACAGAACACTTTAGGTTTCTCTTTACAGTTAATAGCACACGTTTTGTGCATTTTTGTTTTTGCAATTTTCAAAAAGTTAGCCCTAATATTTGCCTTATATGAAAGGTTAGCACACCTGATTTTCTTTTTTAGTCATGTCACTTCTTCTTCTTCTTTACAGTTGGAAGGGCCTTATTCTTCTTATTTGGAAGTGAGTTAAGGTACACTCTGGACATTCACCAGTTAAACACAGGGCTAACATTAAGAAACACTTCCATTTATTTACTATTTATTTACATTTACTAAAAAAGAAACCATAACCGGATAAGAGTTTGCTGAACGGTTCTGCTTGGTGTAAACCGGGCTAAAGTGTATCTGTAGTGTGAGTTCTTGTGGCTGCCCAGATGCGTTCCTCCTCCTCTCCTCGCTCCAAAACGGCAGACAGGGCTCAGATCAGCCTTGTGTGGTCTTCTCAGATGGAGCCTGAACATGATCTCTTTCCAGGGGAAACGGTTTGTTTTCTCTGCCCGACTTTCACAAAGAGCCACATTGTTCGTCTCCACATATCCCACGCTGACTCCCCACTCCAGGTTTTGGGTTACCTGGCCGACAGGGGCTCAGACTTCAGCAGCTTTTTTTATTTTTTGGAGCGACAGCCAGGAATATAGTACACCCTCCACCTCTGAGCCCAATCTAAATACGGTACACAGTAACACACTTCTGGGGTTTAATTCCTCATAACTGATTGCCTGTGATTTTTCATAACTTTACCCTTCCTTTAAAGAGAAGAGAAATTCAACTGAGATTAAGACTTTGAACAAACAGTATAATGTAACGTGTAATCAGAGAGGTCTTCAAACGTCTTATGTACAACAAATGTGTCTGTGAGCAAGACTTGAATGAACTGATGGTCCTCATTAAGCTTGTCTGTTTCACAAAAGTAACTTCGATCAGTCTGTAATGTTAAACCAGTCATATTCATTTAAATTACAATTTATGTTATTAATATTTAGATAAACCTACAAAGGAGGTGAACCCCAAAATAGGTTCCTTATGTCTCCATTTTACGGGGACTGTCCCATGTCCCAAGAAAAGTCAGTGAATCTGTAAACATGTCCCTCTCCTCAGTGTCCAAAGTTTTGACTCATCCAAATCCAAACTATTCGACTTTGTGCATAGGCCCTATATCACATAATGCAGTCTTAAGAACTGTCACAATTTTTATCCAACACAAAAACTTCACTGGACTATAAGAAGCACATACTAGTGTTTATGCAGAAAAAAAAGACTATCCAAGTTTGAAAGTTTGAAAATATGGTCACTCTAAAACATCATTTTTCCCAACAGGTCAAATCAAACCCCAAAATTGTGTTAATAATGCTAGTCTGTTAGGAAAATAACATGAACTTTATGGTTAATGCTAAAAAAATGACCTTAAAACCGCCAGATTATTTAAAATTTGACTCTGGTCAAGTATTGCCATGTAGTTGAACTAGTTTGAGTGGATATCCAAGACTGTTTGACCAATATGGCTGGACAATTCAAGAAGTCACAATGCTGCATGAGACACTTTTTCTTCATTATATTGCTCCATGTTACCTGCACTTTTATGATGTTTCTATGGCAACAAAAGGTCAAAAGTAATTCTATTTTTACACACTACAGACTGGTCTAAATCACTTTTAGGAAACCATCCTCAGACTCCTTCCATTTCCATCCTCTGTTAAATTTGATACCAATAAGCACGAATAACAGAATTGCTTTAAACTGCCTTTTTCTGAGCACTCACATCACTGATTCTTTGTTTGTTATCCCAGCGGTGACAATGAGATGGTTCTGGAAAAACAGCCTTGTCGTTTTACCAAAAGTGGTATTATTTTCACCAGTGTAATGCTGCCGTGTGCAGTGATCAGTATTACAGTTCTTTTGTTGGCGATACCTGACGAGATCCAATACAGCCAGATCACATAGAAGGCTTTGTCAACACTTGTCCCATTGTAAAAAAAACAAAAAATAACTATTCAAATTGACCTCCACACAGGTACCACAATATAATATGTGATAATACATTTGTAGATGTTCACAAAAGTGCTATATTACTTGGATTATATATGTTTTTCTTTTATGATTGTGTCAAAGCTCTTACTGTAAATCCCACTTGTGTGTATGTTCATTTTGTTGCCACTAGAGAGCAGTGTTTGCTTTTGTAACTTTGCACCTGCCTTTTTTTTTTTTTTTTCTGATAAAAGAACAAGGGGAGGAACCAGGAAGCCCATAAGCAACATTGCATTCATTGCCATTTAACTGATTACCAATGCCAACCATGTTATTTTTGCCACATTTCTGTCATTAATATAATTATACAAACATTACTTTATGCCAAGAAAACACAGGAAACAGTCGCTGCACTTGTTTTAATGAAAGTTTAACTGTCCCAGAGGAGAAGAAGTCATCATTTCCTACTCTTAGAATAACTCCTAATGTGACCCACCCCTGCCATCATTCCTGAAGCACACCGCGTTAGTTTGTCTCTACGTGTGTGTGTGTGTGTGTGTGTGTGTGTGTTTTCAGTGTCTCCCCACTCATTCCAGCCTACATCCTCACTGCGGGTCACGCCATAAATGTCAGCGTCATCCTCGGCTGGCCAGGGGACTTTGTCAACAGCTTGTTTGTTTTTTTCAGTCAACGCTGACATCATTTTGTGTAAATAGCGTCGGTTCAGCTCGCAGCTCTATTTGCTGACATCACAGGCCCAAAAAAAAAAAAAGGGACAATTCAGACTGCCATCATTGTTTGTTTTTTTTTCTTTTTTTCTTGCACATTTTATTCATTGCCATTTGGATTTTTAGTACGTTTGTTTATCGAATATGGTTCTGTTGCTGTTGTTGTTGTAAAATCCAAAAGGTACTTTGTGACCTGCCCTGTCTGTAAAACATTTATCTGAATAGACTGTTTGTATTGATAGATTCGATAACCAAAGGCTACGCAAACCTGTTTGTAATGTAAAATAAATAAATAAAAGTTATTCTATGAGCAAGAAAGGGAGTTGATTCATACTTCAAAATGACTGTTGAATGAATGAATGAAAAAATAAAAGAATAATATAATTAAAATAAACATATGATGAGGTTAATTAAACATTACACATCATGATATAAGTAAAGTAAAGATATCATCAGCAGACATACAGTGATCCCTGGAAAAAAGTACGCAACTATTTATAGTTTGCAGAGCAGCATGTCAGCATTCTTTGAATTCTGAGCTGGTCTGGGCTGAGCTGTGACAGTAAAATAGATCATTGAGATAAGAGGTCAGGAATGTCCTTTAGGACACAGAGGACTTTTTGAAAGCACAAAACAAAAAGCAACTAAAAATGATAAAAAAGAGTCATGGCTGATGTTAAAAAGGTGGAACAGTCGCTTTAAACAGTGCCTTGAGAACACAGGTATTAAGGAAACTAAAACACAACTGTAGTCACTGGAGATAAGGCAAACAGAACCGGATGTGCACCCTGCCTTCAAAATAGAATAGGTTTATTAAACATGTTAGATCAAAAAACTTAGCTTATATCCATAGCTTATATATCTAACTGTCTGACCCAACTTAATCCAAAGTTTTATTGTAAAACACTCAACGTCACAATTGGTCAGTTGACCTTCAATACAAAATTAGTAACGTTCCATAGTTCTCTGTTGTTTTATCAACTTTTTCGGTTTTCCACACAAACACATCGAGCATCTAACTGGTTAACAGTACATTTGATATGGTAGGCCTACACATAATGAAAGAGAGGGATACAGATGCTGCAGCAAACTCACATGGGACGATCACCTCTCAGTAAATCCCTTAGATATTAAAGTTGTGTAGTATTATGTTGATGTGTCAGGATATATGGGCTCCCACATAAAAATCTGAACTCTCAAAGTTATGTAGTAGAGTTCCTGTCAAAGCTCACACATCTTAACACAAAATAAACCATAAACTCACCTTTGGCTCTGTGTGTTCAGATGAAAAGGTACAAAGTGTTGGTTTCATAATCAAACAATATTGTATTAAATAACACTGATTATGTGACATATCAAGTTTATCTGTTGTATTTATCAACCCAAACATTTGCCTGTGTGTTTGATTTACCAGGAAATTGAAAGTATTACCGTGATACTGTCATATCCTCATATCATTATTTTTTTTCAAGCACTTCCTGTGCTGACTAGGTTTTCATTTTTCTTTTATACTTGTTTTTAAATGTAATTATTAAGCTTATGGCATTACTTCGGTTCATTCGTACAAAAATTATTTTATAAGCTATAGATTTTCAAGGTTCTTAATCATCTTGCATATAGGCCATTAAACATCAAGCCTCTGATACAGTGTTGTTCAGTAAATCAACCATTCTTTCAGCCATTTAGTTGGCTACTGTTATTGCGTTCCTGTGGCATTTTATTTTGTAAGCCACAACCGGAAGCAGTGCTGTTCCTCGCGGATGCGTCCCACAGGTTGTTTTTTTTTTTTTTTTTTTTTTTTTCAGGGGGCTGGACTCGTTGTTGCTTGGATTAGATTTTGTTGTGCCTCTTTTTACCTGAGCACCACCGAGACCAGACTCACCTTAAAAAAAGTGAGCTCAGTCCCGGTGTTAACTCTCTTTGTCCGGCTTTAATGAAAAGCCCCGGGGACTGTTCTCTGACGGCGGATGAATAATTCAAGTGACAAACCGAGGTGAAGTCCGCCGCTGTCTGACATGAGTCTGAGCTGAAACCCAGGCCTACAGGTGACTCCAGGTGTAGTTCTGCTGTACTTTATTACTTTGTGTCATCGTCACTGGACACAACACGCTGAGAAAATGTTGGGAGCAGAAGGCAGACTGGAAAGCCGGTTAATGAAGCTGGAGTCCCTGATGAGGAATCCACAATGGGCACTAAACCTGGAAACACTGCTGGTAAGGTTTCTTTTTTTATTATTGACACTAAGCTGTATTATTTCTCACCATATACCTCTTTTACAGCTTTATATTTTATCTGCTTAGCCTTTGATAGCATTACTGTTCCATATTTAATGCAATATACTGTATTTATGTGTGTTTTTATGAGAAGAGAAGCTCAACCAACTCTAAACACAGCGTCATGAAAGGATATGTTTTATGTCAATGTTTCAAACAGCCTCATTAAGCCGCTTAAGTGGTTAAAGACATACCAGGATTTCCAGGTGAATGCTTGTAAAAAAAATCCCAGTTTCTCGTTTAGTGCTTACCATTAAAAAAAAATCAAAAATCCATTCAGCTGTTTAGGCTTAATGTGCTTTTATAGTTTTGGTTCAGTGAATTATTGTGAGGTGTTAAAGGCACTCCAAAAGGTCCCTCTCGTGAGGAAAATGGTGAAATAAAGGCAGAGGGAAAAGGCTTATGCACACATTCACTTACACATTGCTCTAAACCTTTTTAATATCCAGTATAGGTCTATTCCCGATGTTATTTACCATAAGTGTTATAAACAGTGACAACGCCTAACCCACTAACCTACATTCTCCACACTCAGCAAGTTCCAGGGAAGAATGTGCCTGTTTTTCGGTGTTAATTAACTAGAATCCTTCCTTACAAAGTCTACAATCACCTGAGTGCAGTTGGTCTTCTCCGTGGTCTTACCTGTCCTGTATATCCTTTGACCTCTGAGTGACCTTTACCAAGAATGTAAGCAGGGCATCTGTGATAAGCCCATGGCAACAAATAGACTTTTTTTTTCAGCTGCTATAACGTGGCTGTTATTGAGGGAAGACTTTACAGACTGAGTGCTATTTTTTATAGATTGCTAAATATTTACTTAAGTCCAAGGCCGATGCACTGGATTTTTAGAAATACTGAGGTCTATAACTAAACTTTAAAGTATTTATAAGAATATTATGATGCTTTGAGAGAAGAAATGTATTATGTTAGCAAGTATACTAATGTAAAAGTGAAGAAAATGTCTTGAACCAAATCAAAAGTTTTATGAAACTGTGACATATGGGCACATAAAGATAATATATTATCACATCTGTGCACTCAACGTGTATATTTGGATTTCATGAGAGGAAAAAATGAATAGTTACTATATAACCAGTGTATTTGTTTGTTTAGTCCACTGTAGGTCTAAAGAGCTAATAGGCTACACTATTGGCTCTGTTCAGACATAAATGAGATTACATTTATTTACACATTCCAGAGTGTTGCAGAAAACAGTCTCTAGAAAGTCTTTCTTGATTTAGTGATGAGAAAGATCTGTTTAATTTATACAAGCTTGGCATTAACTTTTAAAGCTCTATCTATCCTGTTAAATATTTTCCTTTAAAGTGGCACTTTTAGCAGCACTGAAAACAGTCCAGAGACATTAATCTTTTCATTGAACAGTGCTGTTATTAATCGTCTGTGGAGTTGTCTGGACCGTGGCTTCGCTGAGTGTCAATGACTGACGAGTAAAGCCTGCTTTACTGAGAACAGCTGTGAATGTTTGATTAGACAACAAAGTGACAAGAGTCCCGTTAGGGTTTTCCGGCCTGGCTCTGTCGGCTCCTGCACGCCCCTGTGCTGGAAGTTAACAATGGCCAACATGCCGCTCACTGCAGAGCGCTACCTAACAGGAAGCTGGAGGCACTTCCTGGAATTGAGATGGTGATAACCCGGCGTAAACCCACAACTAAAAACAACTATTTCCTGTTTGTCCAGAAGTCTTTTGTGGTTTTTCATTCATATAGCTACATTTTTGGATGTTAGTATGAAGTCAGAGCCAGCTGGAGTCACTCTAAATTGTACAAAGTCTGTAAAGTTTCTCCTAATGCTTGTTTTAACTTCTATATTGGCTGAAATTATTCAGCTTAGCACAACACTGACATTAGGATGATTATCATAATCAACGTGTGTGTGTGTTCGAGGGAACATTTGCAGAGCATTAGAAGTCATTATGGAAATGAGTTTTAATGTTTTCAACGGGAAAATAAGAGAGATCCAACAGAATACAAAGCTATGCAATTTTCTCTAAATGGCATGCACTGAGAATTGTAATTTCTAAATCTAACAAAAGAAACGTAATGAAAAACTCATAAGGTTTAGGTGCTGCGTCCTAGACATTTGGAAATCCTTGATTAAATGTACTCCCAATGAGGTTTTAGGTTTTTTATTTAGTTTTTATTTAGTTTATGAGTTTGCTAGTAGAGAAATCTTATTGAAAATAAAAACACTTAAAGCATATGTAAGTTTTTAAACTGTATAGTACACGCACTAAAAACTAAAAGAGACAAACAAGTTTTTTATTTTTCAATTGAACAGGAATGAAGCCAAAAATAATACTGAAAACTGTTTCTGTGAGATTATTGCTTCTGTTTTTCCTTTTAGGCGTTGTTATTGATAGCTCACAAAGCGCTGCTCACCTCTATAAACCTGAATTAACCAAGTTACATTTACCTCAGGAGCTGTGATTAGTATGTTTAAACTTAATTTTGGAAGACAATAACTCTTTCACCTGACAGTATTCTGGATCCTTCTTTAACTACTAATACACATGACTGACCAGAAACGTGTTTATAGATGATGTTGTCTGAGAAGAACAGTGTAGTTTGACGAATGACTTTGCGTTGCATCAGCTGTGAGGAAGAATCCACAGGAAGTATGTTTCAGAAAAACACAGTCATGTTCAGATTTGTTCAGATTCCTCAAGTGAAAATCAACCCAGTTAACTTCGATGAAATAGGAAAACTCTGACTGGCATTATAGCATCCCAAAATATACGTTTAAATATTTTTATATCAATCAATCCTAAATCTTTTTTCTGTACCTATGATTGGTTGGGTGTCAGATTAGATTTCTAGTGGACACAAATGGAACTGCCTCTGGAACTAAATCACTTCCATCACTTTGGCCTAGACTTTTGCATTGTTGAGTTTTTTTGGTTAAAATGATAACAACAACATTATGTCAATTGTTAAAATTGCACCAGACAACATCCCCCGTCCTTAGCCCCTCCATCAGGAAATGAACCCCCCCCCCCCAAAAAAAAACCCAGCTGGGAAAAAAGAGAAATTTCAGGGAGAACCAGAGAAGCAGGGATCCGTGTCCAGGACGTGCAGGTTCAGGAATGTGTCCAGGACAATTTAAAACGACATAGATATACACCTACGTTTACAGAAAATACTTTTATTTATTATTGCCAAAGATATGCCGTAAACATACCAGGTTTGTGTTCAGGTTAAATTTGTGTTAAAGGTGCATTACGAGTTTTTGTACTAGTGCGCCACCTCTGCCGTTAGCGGTACTGCGTCCAGAGGCGTGCGTGTTCATTTTGCTCACGCTTGTACGAGCACGAACAACAACTGAAGAAGAATCTGCTGGTTTTAAGTGCGCTGGAGGTCTGTCTCTTCCCAGTGTTCACCGGATCCTTTTTCAGCTTTTTTCTGCTAGTGTTGCTTAGTTTAATTATTCAGATTCGGAAGTGGGAAGCAGGTAAACGAGCATGCACATTATGTCACGTCTGCTGAAACGGCACAGGATCCAGGCTTTCAGGCCTTTTACAGAGGCCGAAAATTCAGATCCACATTCTGCTCATCAGGCTGTTGCTGATGCATGTATGGGTTAGAAAAAAATGTATTTGAACCATTAAAACTTTTTTACAATTATTTTAGAGTTGTGTTTAAAGCAGCACTGCGTAACTTTTAGCCAGTAGCATCACAAGCCTAAAGCTCCTCAAAATACAGTCTTGTATTGATTTATTGGTTCTTAGACACACAATTGGTAGAATCATGCTTTTTTTTTTCACTGACACAGTTCCCTCAGCTGGACAGAAAACTCTGGACCTCTCCTGAGTGACACGCTCAGCGGCTCCAACAGAGGCAGCAGAAACAGGCCGATACACTGGACTAGCAGAGTTGTATTTGTACCTAATGCACTAAAATGACACTGCCATTTTATGTTTGTTTTTTGGTTTTGGATAGTTTCCTCTTGAAAACAAACAACACAGTCTGTAGAGGGCCATCTAGTTGCTAAAGGTGGCACGTTAGAGTTGAGTTAAAGTACGTTTGGTTGTTATTATCTCAGGAACTATGCACGCCCTAACACCATCATTTAGTGACTTTACAGCTGCTTGTTGAGTTGAAAAAGCTTTGACAAAGAACCCTACTCACTTCACTTTTTGAAGCCTTTCATAAACAGGTGCTGCTGAATATCTTTGTGTTAAGCCTTTATCTAGAGAATGAGTGCCTCAGTATCAAGCCTTTAAAAAAAATAAAATGGGGTGAAAAAAAGCATTTGCCAGATATTGGTCATGTATTATTCAAATAGTAGCTCACACACAGCTGTAAACAGTGCACATATTGTACTGCTATTACCAGAGCTGTTGCAGCAGACTTACACATGAAGCTCTTTTCTTAAATAATAGAAGTACAAGAGAAAGACACATTCTAATAATCACACTTGCAGACAACTGTAGATGTTTTTATTTCTGGGTAAGCATTCAACCTAGATTCATTCAGTCCCTTTACGGCACTGCTTTTGTTTTACTGATCTACTCATTTGGCCACACCCACAATAAGTGATCGTCTAGAGC